>CAJQZJ010010411.1:12008872-12034842 GCA_907164525.1 Lophiomys imhausi
AGATCCCCTCCCCACCCCCAGCATGCCTCCGGCTTAGCATGCTTCAGGTGCCTCTTCTGCCACAATCAGGTGAAGGAATGAAGAGACACCCCACAAAGGGGAGAAGCTGTTTCACCATTCTTATTCTTCTTTTGAGTCAGGGTCTCCCTTTGCAGCCCAGACAGAATACACATTCAAAATCCTCCCGCCTCCTCCACCTGCCAAGTGCTGGGATTTTAGCTGTATGTCCCCATACACTGCATTCACTCGCCTCCTCTTCTTCTATGTTCTCTGATGACCTGTCCTATTTTGTGAGCTTTCATTTGTAAAAGACAATGTTGGGCTTTGTACATGCTGGCCAAGCACCTGTCCCTGAGCCACATCAGCAGCCCCAAGCTTTACCTCTCAAACCCAGAAAAAACATGTCCCATTTTTCCTCACACATGTTTCTGCACTTCTGTTAATGGCTTTGTTTTCAGAATGGCTGAACCAACCATATCTATCCATTTACATGTTTAAAAAAAAAACAGCAGTTCAAGTGTTTCATTAAAATCAGTTGCTTTGGGTCTAATAAGCCATGTAATATAATTACATACAAGTATTACCCAAGGTAAATGTTTAGAGAAACCTGAAATGTTATTAGTACAAACATTTCATTTACCTAGCAATATATGTCATCAGATGGTTTATTTATTTATTTAAACATTGTCCTTTATAAAGGAGTTGGTTCTTTATTCCAATGTTTAATTCATAGTGGCTGTTTTAAATATTTATGAAGTTTCCTGTCATTTTATTTGTGTGTGTGTGTGTGTGTGTGTGTGTGTGTGTGTTGTGTGTGTGTGTTGTGTGTGTGTGCACATGCATTTGCGTGTTTAGCAGACTGCGTGGTTCAGTTTCTTGGCTAAGAGCAAACAGTGAAGTTTTGGCAAGAATAAAATGTCTTACCTTTGAAATAATGTATTTTTAAAAAAGGAATAAAAGAAAAAATTTCCAGAATGCATAAGGTTGTTAGGACTGTTGTACAACATAAATTAGTGAAGGCGTTCTCCCCAGCTGGACCCTTCTTTTGTAGGCTGTGAAGGATGACATGGGGTGGGGGGGGATGTCTTAGGGACTTTATCAATAATACTGAACGTGACTCCTTTACTTGTCAACCACTCCTGCTTTAGATTCAAGATGGAAATCAAGAGCAAAACTTGGCCAAAGGGCCCGGCCATAGCATGCTACATCATCTCTCTAACTTGTTTGCACATTTCAACACCAGTAACTACCTCACGAAGATCACTAGGGAAATGAGGGGCCATTGCAGAGCATCATTTCTGGACTACGACACATACACAATGCATAGTAGCTACGTCTGCAAAGAGCTGCACCCCCAAAGATATGAAATGTGATCTCCAAATGTAAGAGAAGACAGGTGAGTCCACTGTGAGACCATAAAGAATTTACAAAGACAGTTCAGTGCTGCATGAATAGGGAAGCAAGGGAGAAAGGAGGTCACCAGAGTGGCTCATTACCTAAAGCCCACTGTTTATTTACAGGGGAGAAGTGTAGCAACAAATTGGAACTTAAGATTCTACCTCTTTCGTCACCTGCTTCAGCGTGTCATCAGCAAATATTTACTTCATCAACCATGTTAAGGATTTGTGGGAACTAGACAACTTGCCCACGCATTGAAGGCATTTCCTGAACTACGATGTAGAGATGGACAGACACATGCAGGCGAAAACCAGATGCAGAGATGATTGGCAGTCGACAAAAGATCATTGAAAAGGCATTTTCAAATATTTTGAAACTGTGAGTTCAGAGTCAAGCAAAACTTAGATGAAAACTGACCTCTCACAAGACAGATGGAGGCTTCCCAGGTAAGCATGAAACAGCAGAAAGTGAATAAAGAAAAGTCATTTCATAGCTCAGGCACAACACGAACAAAATCAAGAAAAGTAGACAACTTAACTTGGTCAAAAAGTAATAAATGCACCAAGACGTGGTGGCTCACGCTTTTAATCCCAGCACTGAGGCAGGCAGACCTCTGTGAGTTCAAGGCCAACCTAGTCTACAAAGTGAGCCCAGGACAGCTAAGGATACACAGAGAAACCCTGTCATGAAAAACCAAAATAATAATAATAATAAATGGAAGACTGAGTTTTAGTTCTAAGAGCCTTAAAAGGAGACTAATTATATCTTATTTCATTATTCAGAGTGACAACTTAAACAATAACACCTGTATTTAAATAGTCTTCCCTGTGGTAGCTTCAAGGCTTCCCAGCTTCTGTGAAGAGGACTGTCACACACTGAGAGTTTCACTCTTCTTAAGGGAAATCTATCTGCAGCTCGGGATTGTTGCTTTATGTCAAATTTTGAAAACCCCTTTTCTTTCCCTCATTAGGCACTGAGAACAGATCCCTTAAAATTTATGAGACAGCATGGAAACAGCCAGGTGTCTGTCACTACAGACTAAGTCATG
Organism: Lophiomys imhausi; assembly: GCA_907164525.1. NCBI lineage: Eukaryota > Metazoa > Chordata > Mammalia > Rodentia > Muridae > Lophiomys > Lophiomys imhausi. The sequence goes on from CAJQZJ010010411.1 coordinate 12,011,319, forward strand.
TTGCAGCCTCACGGTAGAGAAGAGCGCACCCAGAAAAATAAACAGGAAGCACATCTTCGCACGGTTACGGTAGGGTCTCCGAAAACTAGCTAGGACAACATGAAATAGAACAAAATAAAATAAAACCAAGATGGAGAAAAACATGAGCTAATATCTGTGGAAAGACAGGCAGATACAACAGAAGATTAAAATGAAAAGCAGTCTCTAGGGCTAGAGAAATGGCTCTGGTTAGCAGCACTTGCTGCTCTTGCCAAGGCTGCAGGTTTGGTCCCCAGCACCCACACGGTGGCTCATAGCCATCTGTAACTCTAGCTCCAGGGGATCCGACACCCCCTTCTGACCTATGTGGGCACCAAGTACACACATGGTGCACATACATTCATGTACACAAAACATTCGTACATAAAAATATAGATAAATATTTTTAAATAAATAAATCCAATAGAGTTCCCTAAACAGAGAGTCTGAACAGGGTGGTGAGTCAAAGATAAACGCTAGACTTATTTTACTTTGGTTTATATTTGCCGTTTGGGTCATATAACTATTTCATATTCTTACAAAATAAAATAATATTTGAGAAAAAAAAGCAACCTTTAACAATTGAGAATGAAGCAAAGCAAATTAACCCTATCAGATATATAGTTGGTGGCTTAACCATGCAGAGAATAATCACCCTAAAAAAGCTACAGCTCAGGGACTTTCCTGTATATCAGTTCCCCTATCGGACACATCTCAAGGACACAAATGGCTGGAGAAAAGGAAGTTTAAGTCCTGAAGCTCTCATACTGAGTGTGGTCATCTCTGGCATTCTCAGAATATTGCATACTAGTACAGAATAAACAAATGAGGGTGATTTTGACAGTGGAAGCACCATCACCTGCCATTTCCTAAGAACTGTACCTCTCAGCATTGAAAAAAAGAAGATAAAAACCTACATCTCCACAGGAAACGGCTCCCAAGTGATAACCAGCCCAGAGAACTGGACATTCCTAGTATCCTGGCCACAGGCAGGGATCTTTACTTCTACTAAACGGAAATAGGGATGCTTGCAAATAGAGACACTTTTAAACCATGACAAGAAAATACGCTAAGCCCAGAGAGATTTTCCTATAGTATCATAAACATGTATTAACCCATGGATTAAGATGCCATTTTTATAAATATACACAGACATGAACTGGTCACTGTTAACAGATACCAAGGAAGCAAAAATAAAAAGTGACAACTTACATAAAGAGAAAAATGAACCATCTTTGATCATTGTTTTCTTAAAGGAAACATCCAGGATAATAAATGAAAAAGAAGAAAGTCTTAGAGCTCATCCTTTTTGGGTCATTAATAAATTAATGAAGTCAGGTGTGGCTCGGAACCACAGACTTAATTACACAAGAAACATACCTAGATAGTCCCCAGTAGAGAACACACGGCCGCATATATAAGTATATAGACCAAATCAAACCCAGGAATGCAAAGGCAGGTTACTGACATCAACTAGTTTATAAACACATAGAAGACATGAAACTAAACTCTGGGCACAGATGGAGTCATCTGAATTTAAAAAGTTTCTTTCAGTAAACTTTGAAGGACAAGGCTAGGAGATAGCACAGTTGGTAAAGCACTTGCTGAACAAGATAGAGGATTAGAAGATTTCTGAGTTATGTGTGAGGGCTTGCTTATAATCCAAGCTCCTGAAGGCAGAGACAGGGAATCCTCCCAGAAGGAGGGTTAGCCATATTAGCTAGCTGCTTACGCAAGCCCTAGGTTTCATTTGAAGACCCTGTATCAGCAACAACACGGTGAAGGAGGGATTTTAAACAATTCCTAATGGGTGGTAGTGGAACACACCTTTAATCCCAGCACTCTAGGAGGCAGGGGCAGGTGAGTCTCTGAGTCCACAGACAGTCTGGTCTACAGAGTGAATTCCAGGACAGCCAGAGATACACAGAGAAATACTGTCCAGAACTGCCCCACTCCAAATATTCCTAACATCTACTATCAGGCCCCCACATACACACACACACATGTGCCTACATGCACATGAGCATGCACACACATGCACAACACACATATGCACGTGACAAGAAAACATAAAAATAAAAAATAAACTTTGAAGAAGCGAGTGAGCACAGAACAATAACAGGCGAGAAGAAAATGAATAGTGATAAAACAAGAGACAGAGAGAGAGCACCAAGGTAAATGGGAAAGCAGAGGGAGAAATAGAGAAATGGAAGCATGGGGCGAAGTGAAGGAAAGATGGATAGTCTAAATGTCATATCAACCAAATTCAATGGATTTTATTTGGAGCCTGGTTCGCAAACTGCAGAAACAGTCATGATAATTAAGATACATGAAATTTGAAAACTAGGTATTTGAAATTAAAACTTGTTAACATTTTAAAGGTATAGTAATGATAACACAAGCTTGCAATTTTTAAATCCTCTGGGTTTTTTTTTGTTTTGTTTTGTTTTTAGCAATACAAACCTTAACAGATGATAACCAAAATTCAGACACCTGTTTCAACATAACACAGACAAAGAAAGTAGGCAGAGTTACAGAGGTGTTGGGACTGGCCATGTTAGTGAGGCTGAGGCTGTGTGGTATTTAGAGGTTTATTATATTATTCTTTTTAGCTTTTGCTTTAAAATGTATGAAAAAAAAAAACACAGGGCACTTACAGCAGAGAGAACACCCTGTACAAAAGGCTCAGGTCCTAAATACCATTTCCTGCTAAAAAGAACTAGTTTCTCTAAGAACCGGCTGCTTTCATGTGTAAGAGGGAGGAAATGACAAGGTGAGCCTGGAACGTCCTGTACCAGAGAATGAGGAAGAGAAAGACCGAGGAAGGCACAATGAAACTGCGCAGGAGCCAGCTGCAGGCCCCCACCGGGCAAGGTGGCCAAGGCTGTGTAACTCTGACCACCGAAGACAATTTACAATATCTATAAAATCCTCAATGAAAAGTCAGCAGGTCTGTAGTGGCATGCAAAGCTGAATAGAGTAGGAGACCTACCAGTTACCGAGGAATGCTGCCGCCAATTAATGTAGAAGGGGCAACAGGATTAGGAAATCAATGTTTCTAGAAGCCCAGCTTAATTATTGTTCCAGAAAAGGATACAATAGACACAAAACTACTGCATTGTAAGTTACAAGACAGGACAGCCACCATTTCAAGGACTATAAACTGTAGACAAGACAGGCATCATCACAACATGAGAACCAGGGAGCACCTTGCTTAGCCAACTTAGTGACAAAACTTCTATAGCTGAGAATGGCCTGTATCTCTCCAGAGGCCTCGTGGCTTTGGGTTAATGTTCAACTTGTATCTAATCTTGATAAAATGGTCAGTTCAATGCCGTGAACTCTTTAAAAAAGTATTAAAATTTTAAAAAAGGAGAAATCTTAATTCAAGGAACCCAGAAAGACAAGGAAACTAATGCAATGTATATTTCCCCTGTTCAAATCTCAACAGGGTGTAAAGAAGGGAGAAGTTATGAGAACAGTCCATGAAAACTTCCAAGGTTTTCATGATTGTCTGTTAAATATTAACTATACCTTTAGCATCTAACTTCTTACATCTCAAAACTTTATTTTTTAATACTTATTTTTTAATGTGTATATGGGTGTTTTGCCTGCATGTATGTTGTACATCTCACCAAGTGTATGCCTTGTGCCCATGAGTATGAGAAGAGGGAACCAGATCCCTTGAAACTGGAGTTATACATAACTGGTGTTTCCATTTAAGTGCTGGGAATTGAACCTGGGTCCTCAAAGAACAGTCAGTACTCTTAATCACTGAGCCATCAATCTAGCTCCAACTCTGTTTTGAAGGGCCTTGAAAACCTCAAACCACAAAGCGAGTGGAGTGTGTACTTGTTAAAATAGTTTGTATGCAGATAGACAGAAGGAGAAAGAAAGGTTGGAAAAACATTAATAACTGTTGAATCAACTGCTGATGGCAATGTAATACTTGCTATGTTACGCCTTCAACTTTTCTGTGGGTTTTACATTTTTAAAACACAAAGGTTATTCAAAAGAAATTCTTTTGGAGGCATGTGAATGTGTGTTACATACTGGCAAGGAGGCGTCATCGTTTCTGATCCTGTGCGTCCTCTCTTTACTGAGCTCTTTCTGATTGACAGCTTGCTCGGCAAATGACACCTCCAGGTTGATGTCTGTTTCAGAGGCAGGTGTGTCCTCGGGCACCCGCGGGATCGACTCCTTGTTATCAACAGCCCCACTAGATGCCTGGTCTAGAAGGGAAAACAAACAAAAACAAACAACTCAACTGCATGCCTTTTATTTGAAAACCTTCTAATATATTAACCAGACCCGTGGGAAGAGTATTCATTACTCTAGGCAACGATTTACTATTATTTTAATAAGAAAATGTTTACTCAAGGAATTGTACCAGTGGTTCATGGAATAAAGCCTGGGAGGTGGGGGTGACTGGTAAACGAGGGTTCGACTGTGGATTCTTTGTGGCCACAGTCTTCAGACTACGTGTAAGTTCAAAAGCCTCCTAGAAGGCATCAAACTCAATGAAGTGAGTCCTAAGGCTTAGGAGATGTGAACGCTGCTTTACTCTGTACCGGAACTAGAAGCGGGAGTGTGAGACGTGAGGTTCACTGGGTTCTCTGCCTCGTGTGTTTCCTTTAACTTCTTCACAGCGGGGCGCATCCAGGGGCCGACCTCCTCCACACCCTGGAATGTGCTGCAATGTTACCTACGTACCACGGTAAAATTCCAAAACAACCGCTGATGCCAACAACCCATCACTCGAAGGTCGGATCTGGAGGCACCTGGTACAAGGACCGACAGGCTTTGCACCTGATTCTGTCAAAGAGCATGAAGGTCCCTTCCACCCTGAGTCAAATGAGCTGTGGGTATTTGCATCAACATTTCGATTTTTTTGTTTGGTTGTTGGTTTGCTGCTGATCCTCTAGGAAATAATTAACGTTAAAAAAAATTCTTTGGTAAAAAATGACAGCTACCTAGAATGGAAGAAAACATTTCCAAATTTCCTTGGTAAATTCTTGGCTTTTGTATATATCTCACTTTAGAAAAATCCTGGCATGAACACTGGAATTCCTCTTCACTGCCGACCTCTGATTCATAAGATGCCGTGAACTGTTACAGGGACAGTCTAGCAGGGTGGCCCATCCCTGTGACCCCAGAACTTTAGGAAGTAAGAAATCAGGAGTTCAAGATCATCTCCAACTGCATGGTGACTATGAGGCCACAGGGGCTATGAGAATCTGGCTCCAAAAGCACAGATTGGACTGGCAAGGAGGCTCAGAGGATCTTTACCCTTGAACTGCCATACAAGCTTCACAGCGGGAGGCCCATCCCTGGATCCCAAAGTGGGAAGACAGAACAAACTCCTGAAAGTTGTTCTCTGGCCTCAAAATGTACACCACAGCTTGTGCACCCCTACACATACACACATATCATAAGCATACACAACAATAGTAAACATACATATGCACAATAAATAAATAATTTGCAATAGTAAATAAACTTAAATACATAAGTAAACCCAGAATAAGTAAATAAACTGACAACTGAGCCTCTAATCCAAATAGTGATTTCTTTGACTAAAAAAAATTGCTGTTCTGACTGAGCAAAATGAAACTTTGTATCCAACAATTAATAAAAAGCAAAAAACAAAGCCAAGAAAACATGCCTTGCATGTTTATCTATTAATATCGTACATTGTAAAACAAAATGATACAAAAGGAAGTTAGTTTTAAAGATCTAATAAGTACATCTCAGAAATCCAGAGGTATATCATTTAAAGTCAACTGCTCAGAAGTTTTTGTCATTGCTTAATAGAATACAATAAGCCTTTTGTTTCAATCAGGATAAAATTAAGGATTAAATATGAATCTGGTCTTATTCATTCCCGCTAAACAAGCAGAGTGAGGTTCATGAGCCTGTAGCAACACAACCCCATGGGACTCTTAGCTCAGAATGGTGTTGCCTTTGTTTGCGTGGTTCTCTATAGCCAAACTTAAACCTACAGAAAGCCTAGATTTTCAATGTGAGCCAGCCCAGCTGCCTCTCAGGCAATCTTTCAGTTAAGGAAGCTAGCAAACATGTACCTCTGTTACACCCCCAAATAAAAACATCATCTGCTCCCATCTGTGTTTTATCTGTGTTTTTCAACAGCCTAAGACAATTCTAAGCAGAATGCTAAATAACTTTTACAATTAATTTTTAAAGTATTATCATCAATGTCAAAACCAAAATTAATTTTATTTTCCCATTAGTTTGTATGGTTATATGTTTTCCTGTGATTACATTATTGGTTTCCTAGGAAACCACTCAATGAGAAAAAAATGATTAGCCATTTTTGTAAGTTAGAAGCTACTTTCGTTCAGCTGCTGGATGTCAGTGGACGAGAATTTAAAAATGACTCTCTTCAATGCTTCGATGTCAGTTACAATAATCATATCCTCCTCATGCATACCCAAATAAACCTGCTGTTCTGAATCCAAAACTGAGTCATTCAGAGCATACTCAAAACAAATTGGTTTCCTCCAAAACACATCTTTACAAGAACAAAAAAAAGTACAAAAAGCACAAACCTCCATCCAAATGTGAAATTAAGTTCAGGCAGGGGGGAGAAAAAATAACTGCAAGAGGTGTTGGTCACTGCTAGGAGACTGACAGTAACTTGGCAAAGAAAAATGATGTCCCATTATTCTCATACAGAGAGGTTAAAGGAAAATATTGAGGTAAATTCCTTGCTTGTTCAGTTCACAAGTATAAATAATATAATTTCTTTAATCTACTTTCTATTTTTCATGTGTGTGTATGAGTATGTATGTGTTTGTGTATATTTGTATGTGTATGTGTATATGTATGTGTGTATGTGTACGTATGCATGTGTGTGTTTGTGTATGTATGTGTACATGCATGTGTGTATGTGTTTGTGTATATGTATATGTGCATATGTGTGTGTATGTTTGTGTGTATGTATGTGTGTTTGTGTGGTGTGTGTGTGTATATGTGTGTGTATGTGTTTGTATGTGTGTGCTGTGGTGCAGGAGTTTGTGTGTGTTTGTCAATTCATTTTTGGGTGTAGACTCACAGATGTGTACCCATGTATGTGGAGGTTAGAGAAAAAAACCACAGATGTCATTCATTCAGCATTGTCCACTTTACTCTTGAGACAAGTGGCTTGGGGTCGCTGACCTAGAGCTCAGCAAGTAGGCTGGTATAGCTGGGCAGCACACCGAGGGTCCCAGCTGTCTAGACCTCTCCAGGGCATATCATTTCTTTAATCTATTTTCCTCTTTTCTGTGTGTGTGTCCCCACTCATTTGTACATGGACTCACAGATGTGCACACCATGTATGTGGATGGACACAGCATGTGTATGTCTGTCTTTTTCACATAGCATGTGGAAACCAAACCAAACCCATATGCTTACCTGGCAAGCATTTCGCTTGCAAAGACTTTACTGATTGAACCATCTCTCTAGCCCTTTCTTCTGATCTTGAAGAAGGAAACAGGTCTACATTATATAATTACTTTAAAGACATTGTCCAGCTATCCAAAATATACAGAAACATCTTTATTTTAAAAATACGTTTCTAGGCTGGGCGGTGGTAGCTCATGCCTTTAATCCCAGCACTCAGGAGGCAGAGGCAGGCAGATCTCTGTGAGTTCAAGGCCAGCCTGGTCTACAAAGTGAGTCCAGGACAGCCAGGGCTGTTACACAGAGAAACCCTATCTCGAAAAACCAAAAAATAAAAATAAAAATATAAATGAATAAATAAATAAATATACTTTTCTTCTCTCATGGAAACCAAAACTAAAACATAAACTGATCACTATAAAAAAATTTTAAAGTGTTAATGTAATAATATTTTAAATAAATACAAATACTGGGCCTCTCAGAGTTATATAATTTTTTTGAAGAGAGAAGAAAGTGGATTAATGTGAAATGTGGCAATATTTGCGATATTCAAAGTCTGTTATTCTTTCTTGAAATTTTAAGGTCTTTTTAAACATTTTTATGTATATTGCTTTTTTATACACACATCTGTGTACCTCATGCACGCAGTACCCAGAAAAGACCAAAAGGGGTTGTTAGATCCCCTGGAACTGATGTTACAAGTGGCTGTAGGTGCTAGCAACAGAACGAGGGTGCTCTTAACTGCTGAGCCTTCTCTCCAGCCCCAGAATAGGTAGTTCTGAATAAAATGAAAACTCAAGTGTGGAGCAAACATTAGATTAGACTGACAGTCGTGTTTTGAGATTTTAACCAGAATCGGCCTCACTTTACAAACTCCAGATAGGGCTTCCACGGATCTAGGAGATGGCTAACCTTGGTCGTCAACTGGACACTTGGGAAGAGGGAACCCAAACTGAGGAATGCCTCCATCAGATTGGCCTGTGGGGATGTCTGTGGGCATTTCCAGGACTGCTAACTGATGGAGGAGGACTCTGCCTGCTGCTGGCAGTGCAATCCCTTGGCAGGTGTCCCCAAGTTGTATAAGAACCAGCTCCACAGGAACCCAGGAGCAAGCCAATAATCACCCTCTCCCTGTGGTCTCTGCTTGGGTTCCTGCCTTAGCTTCCCTGGATCACAGCCTGTAACAGGTAAAGCTAAATGAAAGCTTTCTTCCCTCGAGCTGCTTTTAATTAGTGTTTGATCACAGCGACCACAACAAAAACAAACAAAAAAGCCAGTACAATCTCTTTCTGAATTTTCCAATGTGTCCAAAACACCATTAGTACACCGACACGCAACCAAGTGGGCTACCTCCCAAACACGTGCTGCAGCAGCAACCTGGAGACTTGACTGGCAGCTCGATCCCTACTGCTTAGCCATCCAGCAGAAACACATGTAAATCAGGCCGCAAGTTTGTCAACACCTCCCTTGCCGGCTGCAATATAAGCCTGAAGGCGCTCATATTACATGCCTTTATGTTTTAGGTCGGAGTACAGGAGAGAAGTATTGAGATAATTCTGAATAAACAAAGATGAAATGTGCTCTCAGGTTTCTAAAGCATCCCATACACCGTTGTCCTAATGAGTGATTCTACAGGAAGGTTGGGAATGCTTCTGAGTCCTGTAGTTTATCTGACAGCCACTCCTTGACCCTGAGACTTCAAAGACTAAGGCAGAACTATCATGAACAGATGCCTCGGATGCTGAGACTTGAGAACAGTTTGCTCACGTCTGTGTTTGCTAAGTAACTAGAGGACTAATTTTTTTTCTTTTTTTTTTCCTTTATTTTTTATTTCTTCAAGTTACATCTCAATCGCAGTCCCCTCCCTATTCCCCCTCCAATCCCACCCTCCCACCCTCAACCCCCATCCTCTTCCCTTTTTTTTTTCTTTTAAGGTTAAGGTATATCTTATTTCCCCCTATAGTTTCCCCTTTCAGTCCAACAAATGGCTCTTTCTCTTATAATAACAAATACAATACAGTACAACAGAGGTGATTAGGCCACAGTTATGAGGGTTATATGGCTTAACGTACATTCCCAATGACCACTCCATATGTATTTCGTACTTGACTTTAACATTCTACTATCTAAACATCTCCATGAGTTTAAAGGTCTATATCTGACTCAACATTCATACTAACTTGCAACACAATTTTAAAAGTATCTTCTTAGATGTACAACACTCTCTTGACTTCTAAACAACTCAAAATTAAATTATGAGACTCTAGCTATCTGTTCTTCAACCACCTCAGAGACCTGAGAGGGATAAATATATCTGATTTTATAGGAAGTACAGGGCCTGCAGCTTCCCAAACTAAGAAATGACATACCTGTGGCTGCCTGGACAGTTCCCATTTTCTCTCCATACATTACAGCATCAATCTTCAGGAGGACTAATTTTTTAAGCTTCCATCTAGGACCTTAACTAAGGACATTTTCCCTTCTTGTAAACACTAATAACTGTAAACTTTTTCTTGGTGGTGCTTAATAGAATCATTGCATTCATTTTAATTTCTAACTAATCTCTGAAATAGATGTTTACTGTGAAAAACATATGAAAAAGGAGAATTATAATCAGTCTCAGAAAAATTTCTATTTCTTACAGGTTTCTCTAAGATTTTTGAAAATGAAACCATTTATGAATTTGGAGCTTATAATTCACAAACAGTGCATAACTCCACATCCCTGAGGCATGGTATAGGGAACATGGCTTCCCAAGTCCAAACCTCAATTCTCTCTTCTGTAAAATGGATTGAAAGTAGTACTGACCAGGTAGAATTCTCGCGTGTACTACATGAAGCAAAACTCTCCCCATGCCACTTTGGATATGATGAACATTCACACAGATGTAAATGTAAAATCAGATCAGATAAACTTATGCGTAATAATGACAAAGGGCCAGCTATATTCAGAATCATGCATTTATCTGCGTTGACCTTACATTAATATTTTAATAGAAGTTGCTTAGTAGAGTTGAAAGTAATCTGCTAGCTATAACTGTTTATTATAATAATTAAAGGGGACGACCAGGAGTATAGGTCCAACATACCGTCTTTTCGTTGGCATTTGTTTTCGTTCGTTCTGACTGACTGCAATTCTGAGCCATCTGGAGACTAAACAAAGAAAAGGAGCCATTTAGTCATCTCCAACTCACAACTAGAGAAAATAGTGTTGTAAATAATGCCATGATAACCTTCAGAGAACAAGAAATTACTCAGACCTACACAAGTCCCAGTAAAGGAACAGAGTGCCGTGGTTATAATCAATATACAATCATGCAGCAAGCGTGTAATTACTCATAACACTCAGAAGCACACCAAGCACAACCGGAAACAGGAAAGATGTCAAGAGTGTCCCCCTTATTGAAACACCAATACCTCAATGAAGAGGAAATGTCAGCAATACCCAGCAATGAGTAGATATATGTGGTTCATTCATATATACCATGACATAGTATTTAGCGAGAAAACAAGTCCAAAGACATGCTTCAACATGAGTGAACTCTGAAAATATTATGTTATGTGAAAAAAACTGTCACAAAGAGCCATGCATATTATGATTCCATTTATATGAAAAGTCCAGAACAGACAAATCATACAGTCCCAAAGATCCATGTTTGTCCCAGTATTCAGGATAATATAGGAAGTAATTATTTATGGGTATTAGCTATCTTTGCGAGACATGCAATAAAATATGTTATAGTCCACTGTGATAATGGCAGAAATCACTGGATTATACGCCTCTTTTGTTACTGGTTTTAAAATACATATTTTTATATATTCACACATGCATATATTTTGTTCATGGTCAACATTCCCCATGACTTTCTCTCATGCCCCCTTACTCTCATGGAACCCATTCTTATTCCAAACAAGTGCCCTCCAACTTTCATGTCTATTTTGGGCAAGGGTAACCTACAAAGTTTAATTGGTGTCTCTTGCATAAGCACGGGTGGGGAGCTATTTACTGAAACATGGGCAGCTAACCAGCGAATAAGCCAGTGAAGAAAATAACTTTTTTACTGTTCTTATTGTTGCTGCTATAGTTTTTCCCTCTGTCACCTGGCCTGCATCATCCAGCCCACTATCCCCAGACTGAGTTCTTTGCTTTATCACAAGATCATAAACTATGTGAATGTTAGCTTAACAATCCTACCATCAAACAAAAGTACTTGCTAACACATCAGCAATAAAAATAAAAATCCTCAAAACAATAAAAATAAAAGAGTGACCAGCCAAGTGTGGTGGCTCATATCTGCATTTCCGGCACTCTAGAAACGAAGGCAGTAAGATTCTCATGAGTTTGAGACCAGTCTTGGTGATATAATGGGTTCAGGGGTTACAGGATGAAACCTTGTTTCTAATAAACAAATGAACAAATAAATGGTAATCTTAGCTTGAGATAGCTCAAAGAGTAGTGTGATTGTCACACAAACATGAAGACCTAAGTTCAAACCTAGCATTCATGTAAACACCTGGGCAGGGCAGTATGCATCTGGTAGAGACAGGTGGATTCCTAAAGCTTTCTGGCCAGCCGTTCTAGCCACATCAGTTACCTTTGGCGTCAGTGAAAGACTCTATCTCCAAAAATAGGGTCCAGAGTGATGGAGGAAGACACTCAGTGTCGACTTCTGCCCTCCACACACGTGGGCACACATCCACACACACTAATATGCACACACAACATAAGATGTTGAAGAAGAGATTAGAGATGAATTAAAACTAATTGGCAACTTGGTAATAAGCAGTGGCATATTGAAAGGAATTCTTTTCTTTCGATAAAGGGATTGGTGCTACAAGCCATGGCACTTGTGAGATGGCCCTTCAGAGGTCGTGGGGGTCAGGAAAGGGAGTTTAGGCCAACCATAAAAAGAGGCTCATCGGAATGAATTCTTTTTAATAATCACTCTACTGGATTCCATCTCTACATTCATAAATGAGCCCTTCTAGTTTCCTCACAGCACAATTAACCTCAAACTGTTATCCACAAAGGGCTTGTCTCCCTCACCCACAGATTTTTGGAAAAGCACTAGGGCTGGTGCCGATATGTCATTACCACATGAGTTAGAGATCTATAGCACTCCAGACAATGACACATGGCATGGTCAAAGGTGTATCTTAGGTGCTTGCAACCTTCCCTCTGCCTGTAAGTCTGCAGGGGGTGGGCTTGCATGGCATAGTGAACACAGCAGGGATTCTAATCTTACATGTAGATACATATTTGGAGTATGTGGTCAGACTGTTTTCATTTGGAATTGAAGATTGGCATGCAGATGGATACATTTAGGCATTAAATTTCCTGGTGTCAGCACACACTTCAGGCTCAAGTGTGGACACTGGATAAGCTGAATACACATTTACCCTAGAATAGAAGACACACAAACAAAGATGGATGCTTAAGGGGTGGGGGATGGAAAGTTGCCTTCTAAAGGATGGCGGTATTTCAATTAAAGGTATCCAGCAAAAGAAAACATTATCTTAATTTGCTTGTGTTGTTTCTCTCTTAATGAGACCAGGAGACAATAAAAGCCACTAATTATCTTAGCTTCTAAACAATGTGGGTTAGACTTTTCTGGGAATTTGCTGAAAAAAAAAAAAAAGTTTCTTCTAGCACGAAGTGGCAACATCATCCTTGAAACGAGCAGGAATCCCACACCGTGTATCTTGCTAAGATTCAACACTCTGCTCATTCCTGCTTTTCACTCCCTCTGAGCTTTCTTAGTGGGCAGGGCTGGGGAGGGAGCAATGCTCTTTAATTAGGAAGGAAATGTCATATTGTATATCCTTACTATTCTTTTTCTATAATTGGAAACCTAGTTCCATCCTTCGGCCCTGGTAGATGTCCCAAATAACCACTGGGTAGTAAGCAAGCACCTAACTTATACAAGTGCCTGGGGCAATCTAGTGACCCCAGAATTCCTGTAAACTGACTGAATCTGCAGTTGGCCATGCAAACAGAGTGACATTATGCAGTTGAAAGAATGTTTGCCAAGAACAAAATAATTGTAAAAAATGAAGTCTCTCTACACATCAACCACCACAGCGAAAGTGCCTTAAATATAAGCTCTTGCATTCTGATTTTTTATGAAGAATCATGAAACTTTTATTGTCCTTTGTTTATACTATAAATGGGTTCTCAAGTTCATACTGCTTAATATCAGAGTCATGTTTGGAAAAGGAAATACAGCAGGAGAGAGAGTGCTTTAAAGTCAAACAAAATTGGGTTTAGCACCTACGGGACATTGAGCAAGTTACTTAAAATCTATGAGCCTCAGCCATAGGAAGGAAAAGATAACACCTCACTCACAAGACAGCTGTGGAGATTTGATGAGATCAAGCAGGTAAAGCAGTTAGCTCTTAGCTGTGACAGCAATTGCTACCGTTGATGTTGTCATTATAACCATTATTCAAGAATTCTTTTGTTACCCTCCCAATGGTCTCCCTGAATTTTCTTAACCAGAGGTGATGGGGCCAGTAAGCAAATTTTCTGTGCTCTTAAAAATACTGTTTAGTTCAGCTGACTTTTCCTTACTGGTAGTCAGACTTTCTTGATGACAGGTAAGTATGACCATTTCAATCCAATGCAAGCTCCTTGTTTTCTCATAGATAAGCAAGGAGTGCTCTGGCAATTGGCTATTCAACATAGGACTACTCAAGTCTAATACTTGTACTATCTCCCCCCAAAATCTGCTCATTTATCACTCTTCTGTTTCCAGCAGAACCCACCATCTTCGATGAAAACATTAACCATTGGGGTTTCTTAACTAAAATCTAATGTCATGTAAGGTGCAGGGGGTTGGACACAAAGAAGATGTCCCTTCCCATATCAACTCCCCCCTCCCACTCCACTTCTAGCTGTCCTTCAGTGAGCTGAAAATTCACTGAAATTTTTCTCAAGCACTACTAGATAAGGAATAAGCCCTTGGATCCTGCTTTTCTATCGGAAACACCTGGCAGCCAGGCTGTGGCGAAAGGTCTGCTCAGTCACACCCAGTGGTATGACAGGCACATGTAAATACTCCAAGGACTCCACGGTCCCTAGCACAGAACTGTGGCACTGAATTTGAACTTGCTTAGGTATCTGTCCCACGGGTAACTTCTGGAAGGGCAAAACTCAAGAACATTGGTTCACTGCCAACACAATGCTCTGACACTGGGTAGATGTAGGTGCTACAACAAATGTCTGTCAGAGAAACAGGACCCAAAGGCTGAAGACTGATGCAGGAATGTATGGAGAGAAAATGGGAACTGTCCAGGCAGTCACTGGTATGTCCTTTCTTAGTTTTGGAAGCTGCAGGCCCTGCACTTCCTATATAAGCAGATATATTTATCCCTCTCAGGTCTCTGAGGTGGTTGAAGAATAGACAGCTAGAGTCTCATGGTTAAATTTTGAATTGTTTAGGAATCAAGAGGGTGTTATAGATCTAAGAAGTTACTCTTAAAATGGTGTTGCAAGTTGGTGTGAATGTTGAGTCACATATAGACCTTTAAACTCATGGAGATGGTTAGATAGTAGAATGTTAAAGTCAGGGGCCAAATATGTATAAACTGGACATTGGGAAGGTATACTGGGCCATTTAACTCTCATAAATGTGGCATATTTATATCTGTTGTTTTGTATAATACTTACTGTTATAGGAGAAGGAACCATCTGTTGGACTGAGAGGGGAAGCTGCTGGGGGGAAGAGGGTGGAAGGGCGGGATAGGAAGGGGGAATAGGGAGGGGTTTGTGATGAGATGTAACATGAAGAAAAAAAAATAAAGTATTTAAAAAAAAAAGTCTGCAATGAATTGAATTTAAGTGGGCTGACCCAAGGAGTCTAAGCACATCCTCATTTGCCTTCATATCAGAAAAGAATCTTACTTTCTCTTGTGCCTCTCTCTGTTGAGCAAATATGTCTCTGACGTCAGGAATGTGGTGCTGCTTGTTTTTCTTCCTCAAGGTCTGGGAGACCGTTTCCACCCGTTTCTGAACAGCTGCTGCCTGAGTCCGGGTCAGTGTGGACAAAAGCACCATGCTTTCCTGAGGGTCATCAGCAGACTCTCCAAAGAGATTGGACAAACCGGCCTCTTTCAGCCACTCTTCTTCCAGCTCTCCCTCTAAAATAAGGATTTTTTTTTTAAGAGAAAGAAAATGGAAATGGTTTTGAAATCACAAAGGGTATAAAAATGTTCATATTTTTAGACTATCAGAATCATGACTGAAATGCTTCTATTATAACCAAGCCATGGTGCTGAGAATTATTATTATCTGAAACTTGGACAACTGCCATCCACTCTGGCCATAGTGATAGCAAGTTTTGGGTCAGTTTCATATATACTTAATTATAATTTTTAAATTACTTCACATGTAATTAAACCTCCACAACTTCCTGCATATTAACTAGGGAGGGCGGTACTATTCTCTTTCTAGAAGCTAGCAAGTAATGAAGAGATAACTTATTCCAGCAAGAGGCACAGGAAGCTGGTGCTGAGAGCATACATGCAGGCCTAGTTTCTTGGCTTAAATTCAAGGCTATCTTGGAGCCCAACATTAATCTCCAAAAGGGTTTGTTTTCTTAGTTCCATGTAGCTAATGAGGCATATGGCAAAGTAGTGAAAAAAAAAAAACATAGGAATTGGGAACTATTCAATTTCAAACTAAATTTTATATTTTTTCCCAAATGAGTGCAGCAGATAATACAGATATTAAAGAATTTTTTTAGAAGCACATTACTTTCAACAAAAAAGAGACTGTATAAAAACTAATTAGATAACTGAATCAGTTGAGAACATGGTAAGTAGGAATTTGACTGTAAATTAAGTACAGTTGCCTTCCACATCTGTGGTCCCTGCATCTAAAGATTCAACTAGTCTGGATTGGATGTGCTGCTAAAAACCAAATGTGTCTGATCTGAACATTGGTATGAACTAATTTTCCTTTATTTTTCTTTAGACAAGCTCTCACTGTGTAGCTCAGGCAGATTCTAAATTTTTAATCCTCCTACAACAGACTCCTTAATGCCCTACCATTCTTGACTACAGACTATTAATTTCTTGTCATTCCCTAAACACAATATCATAACTATCTGTATAGTTCTTTATATTGCATCATGAACTGTAAATAACACAGAGCTGGTGTCAAGTATACAGGAGTATGTAAATAGGTTTATGCAAATTCTATCCATTTAGGAAAAGACATTTTAATATCTATCTATGGATTGTGTGTTCTGGAGGTCCTCAACCAATAATTCCTAGATGTCAAGGGATCCTCTATTACCTAAGACCTCATGAAGCTTATAGAAAAACAGATGGAAAACTAGAGTACAATCACATCAAGCATCACATTTATAGAGAGAAATTAAAAAACAATGACAGTGACCGGGCATGGTGGGAACGCCTTTAATCCCAGCACTTGGGAAACAGAGACAGGAGCATCTCTGTGAGTTCAAGGCCAGCCTGGTCTACACAGTGAGTTCCAGGACAGCCAGGACAACACAGAGAAAAACCCTGCCTCAAAAAACAAAACAGAACAAAAAAGTAATGCCGGGTTACAAAAGACACAAGCCTGTACCCCATTTAGAAGCCTGACAGCCGTGTCATTTTGAACAAGTCAGCCTCAAGTTAATTCTGCTTTTTCTTCTATAAACTAAATGAGGGCCACCAGAACTACTTCACGACCAAAGGTCAGGACATTCTCCAAATGTTATTATCTGCATCACTAGTGACTGAGTTTAGAGCAACTCCTTAAATGTAGAAGTCAGTTGTCAATAGCCCTGGCCTCAAGAAAAACAGCAGGCCATTGCTACTACCGCTGAATAGGTAAAGCATACTACAAACCCAGAGCAGTGGTAGGGAAGGAGCTTGACATTGTCCTGACAGAAAAACAAGATTATTATAGTCATTTAGTGCATTAAAAATAGAAGGAAAACTCAAGCTATGTAAGATCTAGGAAAAACTGGGAACGGTGGCACATACCTTTAATTCCAGCATAGGAGGCAGAGGCAGGCAGATCTCTGTGAACTCAAGGCAAGCTTGGTCTATCTAGTGAGTTCCTGGAGGGTCAGAGCTACATAGTAAGATCATGTCTCTAATAATAATAATAAACACCCAAGAAAAATATGCATATATACAATCATGCCCATTGTTGTTCATCATCTATGAATTCAATTTAACTTAGGAGAATTATCAAACAGTCAAAGGCATATTCATATTCCTACATATAAGACTTAAATGTAGTTTTCCCTAGCTCATTGTTTCCTACAGAGCAACTGGCAAGTTGCTTTTGTCTAGAAACACAGACCAAAAGATGATATTTATTAATTATTGCAAATAAGATAGGTTTTGCTCATAACGTATTTAGAAAAGAATGGAAAAAAATAAATGAGAAATCAGATTAGTTGACTATGGTTTTCTTTTATCAATCTGAGAAATATTCATTTGAGGAAAACCATCCAAGACTGGTACAGTGACACACTCCTGTGATCCTAGTTCTTAGAAGGCTGAGGCAGGAGGATCACAAATTCAAAATAATTGTGGTCTACACAGTGAGACCCTATTTAACAAGAGCACAGAAGTCAGGCCCAGGAATTCTACTGGTAGATGGTTTTTAAAGCAACATTGTAGCAAAGGAGAAAAACCTACTTATAGGTCTACTTAACTCAGCAGTTCATCAACTAGGTTGAGAGTTAAGGATGTCTGTACTAGTGGATCACAGGATTGATTATGACTTTACCTTTTTGGCATTTCTGTGTATACTGATACACAAAAATATAAATACACATTTATGGAGAGCATAGAAAGAAAGCTATGGTTTTGATGACAAAATCGGGCATCCCAAATAGGGTGGTGACTTCTTGAATTTAAAAGACAAAAGAAAATGGTACAAAAATTAAGATATACATTAAAAAGTGAAGCATTGCATGTTTCCTTCAGAATATCAAGTGAAGTAGTAGTGTATATAAAATATTATTAGGAAGAAATTTAAGAAAACAATGCAGTAAATACCAGAAAGAAGCAACCAAGGGAACCAAAATTGCTAATGCTATCTTCTAGTGTCCAAATCTGTACCTTCTCATTTTCAAAGCATGCTGTGTTGGTTCCACTCTGGATACTGTGGTGAATGACACAGGACCAGGTCTAGCAGAGGTTTAAAAAAAAATCACCCACATGGGTTGCTTATGCATATCTGCCATGTAGAAATAAATGTATTGGCTAGAAACAAGATGAATACTCTCTAGCTCACAATTGCTTGTATTGTAGCCCAGGGGTTAGAGGGAGGTGGGGGGAGGGAGAACCTGACTCCTCTGGCCTCCTGGGTAGCTCATGAGCCTTATCCACACATAGACGCATGCATGAATGAAAATAATAAAATCTTGAAAAAAGTAAAAAAGATAAATACCCACTTCCATATATGGAAAAGTAGAATGAACTTTTGTTCTTCCTTAAAGCTGAAAGAGTCATGGCAACTGAGTGAGTTAGAAGAAACAAACTCCAAAACAACCTAGTTCTAATGAATCAAGCTACTTGACAAATGGAAAAACAGAACCATGGCAGAGCTGGAAGCTCACCATCACCATCCACACTTCCTGGAGACCAGATACCCATGAGGCTAGTACATTATGGAAGGAATTAAAGTCAGTGTAGATGATTTTAAGCATCAAGTCTAACTAACTAAATCTCTAATAGAATGGGCTTAGCCATCATCATAAAGTGAGTTTGCTCACACTTGTATCGGTAACTGGACTCTTACATCTGCTACAATCCAGTAACCATCAAGTTCAAAGGCAACCAGCAGAATTACTATTCCCTTCCTTTCTGGACATCCACGTCTACTAACTTTATTCACTTAGCCATTAATTTTATTCATTTGGTGATTACCATCAGGTTCTTTGACAACTACGGCCTCTTGACCTTCTTGGTGATTTTCAGTAGACCTCTTGATATTTTCTAGTTCTGTCCAATAGTCCTCCATTGATACTTCATCCAAAGAATCCTGGGAACTTGATCGATCAAACGGAGGTCCCTCTGTTACCTTGGTGGAGCTCTCTTGGTTCATGGTGTACTGGCCATATCTGCGACTATAAATGTAAAACAAAACATTGTTCATTTCATATGAGAGACTAGCAACATTTCCAAAACAGCACAGTACTGAGCTGGGAAATCTGCAAACCCCTAAAGTCGACCCTTGCTTTGTCGACTTAGGAGTATTAATGTCAGTAACACTACAACCAAAACAGTTTGCTGATTCATCCGAATTTCATGTTTTACAGAAAAGAATGACAAAGAATGAAGAGCAACTACTAATTTACCCTTTCACTGAGATTCATTTAAATCCAAAACTTTGTATTTAGAAAGCAATGGAGTGAGCCTTGATTATTGGCTATTCACAAAGAAATTAGGAATAAATTGTATATAGTACATAATTTTTATCAATTATACTTATATACCAAACTCAATCATCTTATAGTCAATCGCTGACACCAGTGAACACAGTGCTATTTCAATCTCTATCTTATTTTTGGTACCAAAATATATAGAAGTTAATTTATGAAATGTTCTGTTATAGTCTACTGAAGAAAGCACTTTAAAACTTACAAATGTATGTATTCATACAAGTGATTGATAACATGACTAAATACTCATTTTCTGGAAATTCTGAGTAACTTGAAATTGCCCCAAACATGTTATTTCTGTTAAATAAACTTATTTCTGAAGAAAAAGATAAATTGAATGAGATTTATTTTCATTAGATGTATTTATTATTATAAGCAGGGGAGTGCTCACAAGCCATGGGGAATGTGTCGAAGTCTGAGGAAAACTCAGGAGAATTGGTTCTCTCTTTCTACCATGTAGGTCCTAGGCATTGAACTATGGTTATCAGACTTGGCAGCAAATGCGTTTACAAGTCTCATCAGCCCTTGAATGAGATTTTTTTTTTATGTCTTCAAATAAACTATTTTTCTTTATACTCACATTCCACCTACTTCTGAAATTGAGTTTTGAGATTTTAAAACAAAATCGATACAAAGTAGAAATTAATTTTTCTTATTATTTACAAACAGAAAGAAAACAGCACTTAAATATTTCACAGAGGAACATTTTCGTCTCTTATGTTTTTGTTTTATATAAAATACTTTTCTTTTTAAAAAGTGCTATTTGAGTGGAGATAATTGGTAGAAAAAGTTTCATTATTCTAATTTCAAAGTTCTCTTTTTTTTTTTTTTTGGTTTTTCAAGACAGGGTTTCTCTGTGTAGCCCTGGCTGTCCTGGACTCACTTTGTAGACGGGGCTGGCCTTGAACTCAAAGAGATCTTCCTGGCTCTGCCTCCCAAGTGCTGGGATTAAAGGAGTACAGCAGCATACCCAGCCACTTTTTTTTTTTAAATCTCCCAAGGTCTGCTAAGAAGCAATACTTTTTAGACTGGTTTTATCTCCTGTACATATTGACAATAAAGGAAACATAATAAAATTCTTTAATAATCCATGAGTGATATCCTCACATTTAAACTGGACTCCAAGAGATAGGCTTAGTGGCAAGCTTATCTCTTGGCAGGAAAAACCCCTTGCTTCAACTGTAGACAGAATGCTGTCCAAAAAGGACAAAACCTGGAAGCAGGTAAGTCGACAGCCTAGCTCTGCCAAGACAGGGTAGGCAAGTCCTTCATAACCCCTGCTCTACAATCAATGTCTGTCAGAGAAACGGGGCCAAACGGCTGAAGATTGATGCTGTAATGTATGGAGAGAAAATGGGAACTGTCCAGGCAGCCACTGGTATGTCATTTCTTAGTTTTGGAAGCGGCAGGCCCTGTACTTCCTATAAAATCAGATATATTTATCCCTCTCAGGTCTCTGAGGTGGTTGAAGAATAGATAGCTAGAGTCTCATAATAAAATTTTGAGTTGTTTCGGAATCAAGAGAGTGTTCTGAATCTAAGAAGATGTTTTTAAAATTGTGATGCAAGTTAGTATGAAAGCTGAGTTAGATATAGAACTTTAAACTCATGGAGATGGTTAGATAGTAGAATGTTAAAGTCAGGTGCCAAATACTTATGGACTGGACATTAGGAATGTATGCTAAGCCATATAACCCTCATAACTGTGGCCTAATTACCTCTGTTGTTTTGTATTGTATTTGTTATTATAAGAGAAAGAGCCATTTGTTGGACTGAAAGGGGAGCTGTTGGGGAGAAAAAGATATACCTTAAACTAAAAAAAAAGGATGGGGATGGGGGGTTTGCTGAGGAAGAGGGTGGGAGGATGGGACTGGAGGGGGGAGTAGGGAGGGGATTGCGATTGAGATTGAGATGTAACTTGAAGAAATAAAAAATAAAGAGGAAAAAAATAAAAATAAAGAGCAGGATCTTAACCCTGCATGAGGGAGCAGGACCCTAAACTCTGGCAAAGCTATCCAGCTGAATTCCAAATACTTAGTTAAAACAAACAAAAAAGGTCAAAGAACTTGTAAAGAAACGGAGTATAACTGAGCAGTTAATTGTGGTGTGCTACTGGCAAGTTTTATTTGCTAAGCCCGGCTTTCTAAATCTTAAGTATTTGATTATGCTGCTTAGAGAATGAAATAATCTCTCGGAGTATGGTATGACACTCTACCCTAGCGATCTGAACGCTCAGACAGCAGTGTTTCAAATTTAAGGCTACCTTGGGCTATGGAGTGAGACCTCCACCCACAAATCATACCCCATTCCCTGACAGCAACCTTGCAGTGGTAATGGGTGGATTTCAGGAACAGAGTTAACAAGAGGAAGAACAGAATATTTGTGAATCTCTTTCATCCCGTCTCCATTGTCCAGTGCCGACCTCCCGAGGGCTACTTCCTCCCTTCTAGCTCCACTCGCCCTGTTTCTGTCCCTGAGTGACCCTGTGTACGTGTCTCCGGAGCCCGATGACTGCCGCCATTTGTCACTGTGTAGTCAGGATTGTCACTGTGGAATTTTCAGTCTTGATTTGTAAATTGCTCGTAGAAAGCCACCCCTCTCATGAATGTTGTGTAAGGTTCGCCTCCTTAATCAGAATAGCTAAAACCAATTCACTTTTTCATTCATTTTTGCTGTTGTTTCATGTTCTCTATGTGGGCATCATGTCTTTGCTTTTGTGTTTTCTCTCATTAGAGCATAAGACAGGCTGCCTCTTTCTTGTCTCATACCTCTAGCTCTTAGGGTCCCTGTTGGAGACCACAATGAGTCCTGTGAACCATGAGAAATATAATAACTAATACCAAGTAATTTGATTTATCTGCTCATAGGAAAGAGGTGCGGCTGAATAGGAGAACATTGGGTCTTTCACTCCTGAAGGAATGTGTTTATTCTGGCAAGAAATTTCTGGTAAAGTTCCATTAAGATAGCATGTGAAGAAAAATTCTAGGGCACTGAATTACAACGTTGTTACATAAACGTATCTTCTCTGTTAAGCCCGCCTTCAACACCTGCACAGAGCGCTAATCTTATATGTCAGTGCTGATGAAATGACTCAACATTGTGACTTAAGTAAGATTTTGGGGCTGAATCGATTTCTGATAACCTAACAGTTGCTAAATCAAGGACCTTTTTCTTTCTGTTTTCCTTCTGTATTGGTGGCAAATATGGTTGGACCATATTTTCCATTAATATTAGGATGAGGAACAGGAGGCAGCAATTGTTCAGTGATAGCCCATCCTCTGCTGGATTCAGTCAACCTACTTTTTTCTTTTAATGAAAACATTGTCTTCAGGTGTGGTCAGTTAACACTGCATCACTCCTTTTCTTCTGAGAACTTAACTTTTGTCCTTTAGATGGGCCAAGGTATAAAAGTCTGGAGCCTTCTAAAAACTGTCCTGATAAGTGGCCAGTTATTTTGAGGGCTAAATCTTTTTTACTAACACTCATTCTGAAAATTGAGTTCAAAACTGTAAAGCCCCATCTGTTATGAGTAATGAAGTAGATCAGAAAGAGGTTTCATTTTCCACAGGATCTCAGACAGCATGTGGTGCCGAAATCAAAGAAACAGAGCACACCACAGGTAGATACCAGCTGCCCCTCAGGACCTCTCTCTCTCTCTCTCTCTCTCTCTCTCTCTCTCTCTCTCTCTCTC
>CAJQZJ010010411.1:12034852-12046725 GCA_907164525.1 Lophiomys imhausi
TCTCTCTCTCTCTCTCTCTCTCTCTCTCTCTCTCTCTCTCTCTCTCTTTCTCTCCAGGAGCCTCTGTGCTGGTCATCCTAGGGTCATGCTTCAAGCATCCTTGAGTCTCTCACCTATAATGACCAACTTAAGTTGGTTCTTTCAGAGAAACTGCCAGTCTTGCCAGATAACAGTTTCTTCCAGCCTTGCTGGGCACACATCACAGCTCTCTCTAACACACATGTTGTCACTTTGCCTTTCAGGACCTGCGAACCTACCAAGAAACATTCACTTCATAGACTCTTATGGACCTTCCAGGAATGGCCCTTTTCCGCCTTGCTACCATGTCTTCTAAGCTTATAAAGATAATTGACCTTTATCTTACTATATTTGTCCCATGTTTAACTTATCTAATTTTGCTGAAATAATTTCTCCAGCTGATCAGAAAAATTTAAAGGTAGCCATGCTCTTTGAGGTGTTAGGAATGTCTGGTTTTGCTTCTGTTTTGTTTTTGTTTGTTGTTTTGTTTTTTGTTTTTGAGACAGAGTCTTGCTATATAAACCCGACTGGCCTTATGCTCACTCTGTCTGAAGACCAGACTGTCCTTGAACTTGCATCAATCCTCTGGCCTCCCAAGTACTAAGATTCCAGGAATATGCTACTATTGCTAGTTTGTTTGGAGTTTTTGTTGTTGTTGTTGTTTCATTTTGTTTTGGTTTTGTCATACAGAATACAAAAATGATTGGACAACTTGTCCTACACAGTGAATTAAGGCTGTCATTTATGATACCATGGTTGACTGATCGGTGACTCACCCTTCTGTCAATGTGGTCATCAAAGATTGGACACAGAAGTACCAAATAATTTTCTCTCTCTCCACAACCTTTGATAAGTCACTTAACTTTACTCAATTTTCCTGACTATAAAGTAGAATGCTAACAATTGCACAGGGGACCCAGGAATTAGCTCCATGGTAAATATGTTAGCTAAGAGTCTCTATATTTAACTCTTGCCACCTGAAACAAACAAAAGCAACAAGAAAACAAAACCCCGACAGTCTGAAGTCCTACTAGACTGCTTCATGCTTAGCCATGAGAAGGTCACAGCCATGTGTGTCCTTCCCAATTACTGTACCAATGACTCCCTCTCTTGTCTTGTGTTTTAATAAGGCGGCTACCTGTGCACTCTTTGAAGACTTGGTTAAAGGAATCACTTATCCTTGAGCACAGATCTCAAACAAGGGTGCCAGACCCCCTTCATACAGTTAGGAAAGCTTTAAGAATACCCAGAAAGTTTTCCTTTGTGTGTGTTGCCTCTATTGTCATTACAGCATTAGGTATTAAAACTGAAAAGAGCAAGTACAATTCATTTGCTAAGAATGTAATGTTTTTGGAAGAAGAATAAGTAGGAGGAGGAGGAGGAGGAGGAGGAGAAGAAAAGAATAAGGCTAAACCCTTCCAAGCAAAGCAAAAACAATCTGACAAAAAGAGGAGCAGGAGAGTTCTTGGGAAACTGCCTTTTGTGTCCAGCCTCACGGAGGCCATCTGGATGCTCACATCTGCAGTCAATCTCTGGCTATGTCCCACATGACCTGAGATTGCCCGCTGCATTCTCATGACAGAATGAGAACCAAAGAAGCCAATAGTATCCGGAGGTGATGCTATGAAGATAGTTTAGATCCAGAGTCCCCTGAAAGGATTCTTATATTCCCGCATGTCTTCAACCACACTTTGAAAACCACCACTGTTCCATTCCTCAAAAACACTCCTAATGGATCTGAAAAGGCGCATCTTAGTTCTGCGAGCAGTGTTCCAGAAATCCCTCCTGAGAGAAGCAGGAATGCTTTCCTAGTGCCTCTTGACCTACTTCTTTGTTTTCACTCAGTTTTGTAGATTTTCATTAAAAAAAAAAAACTGGAACTTATTCCTATAGTATCTTCATATTTAATTTATAATATGATGACAAAGAATAAAAGTATAATTTCAAAAACCCCACCTTGCCAATGTCTTTAATCATTCACTCATATCCATCCCTGAAAAAAGAAAAGGGGAGAGCACCTTTCCCCTTTGGCAGGGTGTTTGATGAGATGTCGTTCCCTCTGTGCCTCTTGGTCATCCTGGCCTCTTCCTAAAGCCATCTCAAGACAGATTTATTTGTAACTATGGGATGTGAACTGGAATGCATATTTAGCAATCTGGTCCAGTTTTCATTTTTTTGTACCCTACCTCCTTAAGGCTTAGAAAACAATACTTCACAATATGGTTTTGGCATGTTTTTGTATTAAAAGAAAGTGGAACACCTTAGGACCTCCCTGTGAAGCAAGGACTATCTAATCTTTCCTTCCTTCTTCTGCCCCAAAGCACACAAGGACTCTCTCACATCCTCTTATCTGACAGAGTAAACTTCTTCTCAGCAAAATGCAGGCCTCTTAGGCAACCCTCCCTAGGAACCTCACTAAGTAGCCAGGAAACATCAACCACTGAAGAGCAAAAAGCACCAACAGAGCTCACTATACTCAGGTGGACTCTCCATCAATTCTTATGATGACGTAGTTTGCCGGGTTTCTAGAGAAACCCTGTCTGCAAAAGATAAGATTGACATTGACATCAGCTTCCTTACTGCTGGCTGCCATCCCCAGAGCAGAGAGCAACAAGGTTCCAGTCTGTGGTCTGTTTTTTGGGACTCACTCATTTCTACCAAAAATCATTTACTATCCTCGGAAGCTGTCAATAACTCCCTGGCTCTATTTCTTCCCTCCCCCACCCCGTAAGAGAGTGTTTGTGTGTTACACAGCTGAACCTCTCTGAACTCCATGTCTTGAGGGTCTCTGATGTACACAGCATGTTAAACACATGCATAAACCTTTCCTCCTGTCTATTGTCGGTACGTGTCACAGGACCCTGGAAGGCAAAGAGGATCCTCCATCCCTTCAGGTCTGCGTGCAATACTTCATGTCAAGTCTGGCCCCCTTACTTTTTCCCTTTCAGGAGCAAGAATTGTGTAACCTTCTATTTTCTTGAAGTCCTTGAATGATAGACCATGGTTTTGTATTTCAATTTCTTAAAAAAAAAAAAAAAAAAGGAAAACATCCTTTCTATATATGAAAAAAATGAGCACATCTGCCATCATATTTCTTGTCCTAGTTTTATTACTTTTACTATTAGTATTATCATCATCATCATCATTAATATGATTACTATATGTGTGTATATATGTGTGTGTGCCTGCACACATGCATATGCCATGGCTTGTAGAGGTCAGAAGACAACTTTGGGAAGTTACTTCTGTTTCTGTGGGTTTGAGGCTGAGGAGTTGAACTTGGGCTATCAGGTTTGTACCCCAAGTACTTTCACTCTCTGAGCCATTTTGAAGCCTCCTTTTCCTACCTTACTTTTAGTTCTCTACAACAGTAACAAGAAGTAACTATAGTGGAGGACATAAACCAGAGGAGTGAAGCGTATTTTTGTCTTTTACTCTAATTAGAGAAAAAAGTTTCAACTCAGACCACAATGTTGTTAGCATCCACAAAATTTATTCATATTTTATATAAAAATCACATTTATTAGCCGGGCGGTGGTGGCGCGCGCCTTTAATCCCAGCACTTGGGAGGCAGAGGCAGGCGGATCACTGTGAGTTCGAGGCCAGCCTGGTCTACAAAGTGAGTCCAGGACAGCCAAGGACACACAGAGAGACCCTGTCTCGAAAAAACCAAAAAAAAAAAAAAAAATCACATTTATTGAAACAAACTTAATGATAGTATTACAACTTAGGTTTTAAATCTCTCTCAATATTTTCTAGATGAGATTATAAGTTCTCAGGACTAAATCTTTCTCCAAGCAGTAACTTAGCAAAGGGATGGAAAAACTTGGATTAACAGACTCATTTCTTTTTCAGGGGCCAGTTTATTTTACGAAACAGACTCACAGGGATAGAACTGACTTACATCTCAACTGATGCAATTTTTGGAGCTCAGGGATAGCTAGGCCAAATTTATCTTTATGAAGCAGTCTATAGTTAACATCTAAATGGCAATTATACCAACTGTGATGGTCCAGTCTACATTGAGTAGATACGTAATCAGCTAAGAGATAAGCCACCAAGCATAACTGAAAGAGATCTTCTTGATCTGGCTATTTTCAGTGGAAAGACATACTCCTAAATGTGGATGCCACATTCCAATGGCAGCCAACTCAGTGGAGGCCCTCAAGGGAAAGCTCTGCACTCTGCTTTTTAACTGTGTGCCTTCACGGTACCTTCACATGGGTCTAGCAAGCTCAATTACTGTGTTAGTGACTTTTCTATTACTGTGAAGGGATACCATGGTCAATTAAACTTAGAGAGGTAAGCCTTTCTTGTGGGCTTAAAATTCCAGAAGATGAGTCCATGATCATCATGGTGGGGAGCATGGCAGCCGGCAGGTAGGTATGGTGTGTGTGCAATATCTGAGAGCTTCCATCGTATCCACAAGCACAAGGCAGAAAAGGAACTGGCTGGGAAAGATGTGTACTATTGAAACCTCAAAATCTACCCCCAGTGACATACCTTCAAAAAGGCCACACCTCCTAATCCTTCCCAAACAGTTCTAGCAAACAGGGACCAAGTATTCAGATATATGACCTATTGGGGTCATTATCATTCAAACTACCTCATCTAACCTATTTCCATCTTGCTAAATAGTTCATCTATCTAGTCAGTATTGCTGTTTCTGCTGCTGACATCAAAACCCAATTTCTTTTGCCTTCCAACATAGACTGAAGACCACAAGCTCCACAGGAATCTTCTAGATCACCAGTGCTGGACTGGAATTGCTAAAACATCTCATGGACTACCAAGTATAGCCATTGTTACACTACCGAGATGTTATCATGTAAGCCAGTCTCTCAAACCCTCTTTTTAATATGTAATCATTCTATTGTTTCTGGTCCTCTACAGAGCCCTAACATAGCAATCAAGAGAAAAATACATTTAAAGTCAAACCATACTTCTTTAAAGGACACAAAAAAACCATAGTGGGGGGGGGACAAAAAAAACAAATCCTAAATGCCCACACTTTAACAACTGAGCCAAGACTGCTTAGAACCTTAGAACCGGTAATTTATGATACTATTTATAGACACCTGAAGTTTAACTCCTGTACACAAACCATCCTCCACAGATGTCTAGTCTCAAGAAAATCAATGTGTTCTGTGATATGGACTTCTTAATGATTAGAGTGAGATGCCCACCTGTCTTCAGGTATGGATCTTGCACAGATGGTCCACAAAATAAGAGCAAGGAACCATTAGAGATAGATCAGGCCCCTCTCAGTGACAGTATCTCCTCTATGCTACCTCTTTTGTAGTGCTCTTCAGTAACTCACTGTCTTTTCATGTCCTTGATAAACTCTTTTTACACCTATCCATGTAACTGTCCTTTCAAGCTGTTTCACATAATATGTTTGTGGCCTCTATGAGGTTTCTCTTTGTCTCTCTTCTCTCTGGTACTTGTAGTTACCAACCCAATGACCTGTAAACAGTGGAAGGTCTCTAGCCAAGGCTTCTCTCCAGTGAGACTCAAAGGTCCCTGAACTAGGACTCTGGGCTACCTTTGCCCTACAGTATGCAAATTAAAGTGTTCTTTCTGTCCTTTTGCCAAAGCCTTGCATCTTGTTCACAACTGAAAGTACCTGGACAAGGCAACTTTTTGATGGAACCTGAAGGTAGTGAGTAAAGGAGGGCAGCACCAAGCATCCATACCACAAGGGCCCACTTTTCTTATGTCTACGGATCCCCTCCCTCTGAACACTTGATATAATTGTCTTGGAAACATGTGCATGGCTAATTCCCTCTTAAAGAGCCACTCCTCTCTCATTCCTCTCATTTCTCTTTCTTCTGTCAGGAGTTGGAGGGACCAAAGAGTATATGGCTGGTGCCGACCCAGACAAACTTTCTTTCCCAGCATCTACAACTCAATGTGTGTGGCCACTGTTGGCATGTCTGCTAACTCTCCCAGACAGACTTCCTGATCCTGATCTAGGAGACCAGGTGACCAGACTTTCACTTCTCTCTGACAGTGTGTTGCTCCTTTTTCCTCATGGCAAATCAATAACCAAGTTCAGTTTAAACATTCCCTTTAAAGGTCAAGTTCAACCCCATCAATTGACTTATTTGGTCTCAGTAATGATGGTGACTCTAAAACAAAATTAGGTTTCAATTTCATGAACCACTTCACCTTTATTCTTGGGGAATGCCCAAGAATGTTTGCCTCAGGTCTCTTGCAGACAAATGAGAGGGGTCTATTACCTGCAGGGGAAACATTGGATGTTAGTTGACCCACATAAGTTATACATTCTTCATTCACTCTAACACATCCCTTGAATGTACTCTCTTCAAATTTTGTGTAAATTTTATCTTTAGAACTTCATAAAGAAGTGACTTATTTTCCTTTGCAGCAACATGTGGCCTTTGTATTCTCTCATAAGAGAAGTAATGCTGGCCCCTTAATGGCATGTTGACTATAAAAATATCATTCTATATCTCTGTTATTGAGGAAAGAACTCCAAGATTCCTATATTTAGGTTTTCACAAGCTTGTCACAGCACTTTCCATTATAGGAAAGAGCTAATAAATTGCCTACTAGACCTTCTCACAATAGTTTTCTTTCCTTAAATGCAGCCCCAAACGATAATCATGATTGCCCTTGGGAGGCATTCAAGTTTCTGCTCAACCTAGGGCTCAACCTTGCTTCTCCCTCTCCCTCTACCCCTCCTCTCCCTTGCTCACCCCTCCTCTCCCTGTCACCAGCCTCCCATCCTCTGATGAGATTCTACCTTTCCCCTTTCTCTCATATTCCTTCCTCTTGTCTACAGGACCTCTCCAACTGCATCTTCCTCTTACCCAGATGTAGTCTCTCCCTCCACACTCACATCATGACTTCTTTTGGAAACTCGGGGAACAACTAGAAGCCTTGCTCATTCCATAGGAAAATATTCTCTCCTTTGTGATATGGTTGGTGGGGCCCTTGGCACCATCTGGCGTCATCTTGCCTTCTCTGAGTCTGACTTGTTTCAAACCTAGTTCACACTGATGTCAACTAGACCAGGTATCTACCTTCATCCAGGAATACAAAAGTCTGTGACCTTTGACCTAACCTGGCAAGACATCTTTGTCATTCTAACCATCTGCTGTACCCTTGAGGTAGAATCTGAATTTGGCCTTTACCGGGTCCATAAAGCAGTTAATCCCAGCGTAGCCAGGCCAGACCCCACTGTAGTTAGTAGCTGATACAGAACCATGCTGCATAGCAGATAGTGGTAGAAGAGACGACAGGGAAGGATCTGCCAGAACTACATGAGTGCCTGTCTCTTAGGAGGAATATAAAAGGCTGTAGTCAAACCTGTTCGCTTATAACAAACTGTAGGAGATAACACAAGGACTTTCAGAAAGCCCTCCCAAAAAATAAAAGACCACTCAAACCTGATTGGACGGGCTCTTATCAAGTCCTACTCAGGTCTCCAACTGCTGTCAGTCAAGCTACAAGGCCTACTACCTCCTCTGAGCCTCTTGGAGTTCTCCCTTTTCCTTTTCTGGTAAGAGCCAGGTAAAACACATGCTTCAACACTTTTAGATCTTAACAAACAGCCAAAAATTGTTTTTCTCATCTTTCTAAATTTTACTATAAGCTTAGCTAATTAATTATTTTCCCCACCCTTGGCATCATCATTTATCTCGTTATGTCCTGCATGCATCCCCTTGCTGCAGCATCACTGAGCCCTCACACCAGACCTCATCTGTCTTTCTGAGGTCACCTTGCATTATCCCTTTCAACTACTGAGACTTCCATTATCCTCCTCCTCCCATTCCCAGATCTTGTAACCATCTTCCCTATTACCTTTCCCACAATCTCATCAAACAACACAACTCTATCTTCACAGAAGGCTGCTGTCTTGGCCTGCCCTTAAATCCCAATTGGATGGACAACATCTACCCGGCCACTGCAATTGTATCTCCCCCACCACCTCCCCAGGGCTTCTCCAACGTGTTGCTCAGACCTTTCATGTCTTATTCCTCTAAGGTCCTTTGGCAGGGTAATAGCACCAGCCAGTACCCCCTCCATACACCTGCTCAGTTCCAAACTGACTCCAGAAGAAAACTATTTATACTTGGTTAATGATTTCACACAGCTGATCTGTCAGGGAATGAAATATAGAGGCCAAAAACAAAATCTAAATTCCCACACACTGACAGCTGCTCCATAACTACTTGGGGTCCAATCCCAATGATTTAATGTGTCACATATAGACATCTGGAGACTATATTCTAAATATTCTATGGCATCTTATCAGATAACCTATCTCAAGAAAAGTAATTTCCTATAAAATATATTACTTGCACAAGATAGTGAGATACCCACCTATCCATCTAGATACGGCCCTTCACATATTACCCATGTATGAGATAACACCAAGTAACTACTCCTTCACTGTTATAAAAACAAACAAACAAAAAAAAAACCCTCACATTGTTTGTTAGTAGTGTTATTACCTCTCTGGGACTAAGCTCTACCTCCCTTGCAGCTTGTTTCAGTAAATTCTTTCTCTTTGGCTTTTCATGCCTTTGGTAAATTCTCTTTACCCTCTTGTGCGATCAGCCTTCCAGATACCTTTTGACATGGCAAAAATGTTTTCTAGTGCATGTTCTAAAACATAATTAGTACCATACTGAAGCATGACTTCAAATATAATCCACTAAAAACAAACAAAACTTTGCTTTACAAACTTTTTTTTAAGTTTTCAGAGTTTGCTCTTCTTCATCTACCTCGTCTCTGTGTTACATATAAGAAGTGTGCTTCTATTCAATGGTTTCCTTTCATTGCAGCATAGTTACTAAGGAAGTCATCAATACTAGTGAATGACAAAGCTATTAACACTGTAATGGCCCATCAGAAGCTGCTCAGAGTGACTGGGAAGAGTTGCAGCCTATGAAAGACCCAAGTCATTAGCAATGGCTTCCATGGACAAAGAGTCCTCAACATGCCTAAAGGCAGAGAGAAACTATAGCAAATCATACCACAGTGTTCCTCCCACCATCCAGGGAACACCACCACAGGGAAAGAAACCCCCCCCCAACCTCTTTATCTAGCCTAATCATCATCCTTTTAAGGATTACTAAGTTAATTTTTACTTCCCAAGTGAGCTGCCATCTTTTATGATTTTCATAGAGAAGAAAAATAAAATTGATTCACTTCTTTCAGATGCTCTTTTAAAGGTGAGTCACTGAACAGCTTATGTACTATTTTCGGATTGTTCGCAATATCCATCCAATTGTGGCTACAGCAAAGTAACAGGGATGAAGGTTTTGCGGGGCTGGAAGAGGAGAGGAGGAGTCTCAACATATATCCCATGCTATCCTAGACCTCAACCTTAGCTTTCTGGGTGCTGGCTGGGACAACAGGTGTGCTCAACCACACCTGGTTTGCACAGAAAAACAATGAGCAAGTGAATGGGTTATCTTCTATTTATCCAGCATTTACCTGAACAAAACTAAGAAGAAAAACATATTGGCAAAGTTCAAAAGTAGCTTTGAATACTTGGCTGTATCACTTCCACCAAAGAAACAGGGCTAAGACAAATTCATCCATCTTTGGGATTTCCTAATTGCTGTTCCTTTCATTTTGCCTGTAAAAGCTTTTTATTCTGTGTCAACACCAGTACAAGAATAAACAGACAGGCAGAAACTGCCGTGAGGTCTATTAAGAAGTTAGGAAACAGACAGAGCTAAATAGAGAATTCACAAAGGAGGAATCCCTAATGGCTGAGAGACACTTGAAGAAATGCTCAACATCCTTAATCATCAGAGAAATGCAACTCAAGACGACTCTGAGATTCCATCTCACACCTGTCAGAATGGCTAAGATTAAAAGCTCAAATGACAAGAGAAAGGCTTGCCATTAATTCAACCATCTTACAGTGGAGGTTCTTCGATGCTTATCTTCTACTTGGAGTAGAATAGGGGGTGCTGTCAGGCGCTGATATGTCTCGATATCAAAAAAAAAATCTTGATTTAAGATAACATCTTTGAATGCCATATTCTGCAGATCTCTAGGGGTTTTTGAAGATGCCCTAACCCTCTCTTGTATTTAGATAAGCAAATGTTGCTTGTCTCTTAGCAACTTGATTACTGGGTAGTTTAGAGAATATCTGTGATAGACTGTCATAGTAGCTAACAAAGAGACATGTTTGCATGACAAGGAGTATGTTTTAACTATCCTAGACCGTTTTAGACGGTTGGTATCAAGCGGTCAGAGCTTCACATTTTATTTTTAAGTATCTCTAGGTATGATACCATTGGGAAGCATTATCTTTAAATTTGTATCAATATACAAAGATCTATTCAATTGTGGTTAAATATACTCTTAATTATGTATCAATATACAAAGATCAATGCCTATGTAGCCCAATATAATCTTAATATTACGTCCATATGCAAGGGTCAATACCATTGTGGCCAACTATAATCTTAATTTTGTATCAATATACAAAGATCAATACTGATGTAATCCAATACAATCTTATTTTTGCACAATAAACAATGGTCAATATCACTTTAGCCAAATAACCTACTAATTTTGTATCAATATACAAAGGTATAAGGGCATATTCAATAATCTGCCCCTTCTTCATGGACCTTCCTGTGCTATGACTATATCTCATTTTTCTCAAGCCCATGCACTCCTACATAGGAGAGGAAGAAGGATACAGAGAAGGAAAAGTAGGAATTCCCTGGGGCTAATCTCCAAAACCCATTAAGACAGGATCATTTATCAGCTTGTAGTCTCTTCCCCTACATAACAGAGTTTTCAGTTAACCTTCGAATAACCAAAAAGAAGGGCGGAGAAACACCCTCCCCCACCCTCTGGGCATGGGACGTCGCTCTCTTAAAGTGACTTCCTGCTGATTTGGGTCGTAGTAGACCTGTTTGGGGCCCCAACCCAAATGGGAAAAATGATTAAAAATGTTAGTACAATCCTTTTATGTTCAGTCCTTCTGTTCTCAGCTGTTTAGATGACCTAAGGGGTTTGTAGGCAGAAGCTGATCTTGCAGGCTTCACTGAGGTTCCGGCTGGGGCATTGTGTAGAGCTGAACGGTCCCAGCGACACTGGATTGCAAAAACCCCTTGCACCAACTGCAGACAGACTGCTGTCCAAAAAGGACAAAACTTGGTAGCAGGGAAGTCGACAGCCTAACTCTGCCAAGACAGGGTAGGTAAGTCCTTCATAATCCCTGCTCTACAACAAATGTCTGTCAGAGAAACAGGACCCAAAGGCTGAAGATTGATGCTGGAATGTATGGAGAGAAAATGGGAACTGTCCAGGCAGCTACTGGTATGTTCTTTCTTAGTTTTGGAAGCTGCAGGCTCTGCACTTCCTATATAAGCAAATATATTTATCCCTCTCAGGTCTCTGAGGTGGTTGAAGAATAGACAGATAGAATCTTATAGTTAAATTTTGAACTGTTTAGGAATCAAGAGGGTGTTATAGATCTACGAAGATACTCTTAAAAGTGTGTTACAAGATAGTATGAATGTTGAGTCACATATAGACCTTTAAACTCATGGAGTTGGGTAGATAGTAGAATGTTAAAGTCAGGGGCCAAATAGGTATAAACTGAACATTGGGAAGGTATACTGGGCCAATTTAATCTCATAAATGTGGCATATTTATATCTATTGTTCTGTATAATACTTACTGTTATAAGAGAAGGAACCAGCTGTTGAACTGAAAGGGGAAACCTCTGGAGGGAAGAGGGTGGAAGGGCGGGTTAGGAAGGGGGAATAGGGAGGGGTTTGTTACTGAGATGTAACTTGAAGAAAAAAAAAATAAAGTATTTATAAAAAAAAAAAAAAAAAAAAAAAAAA
>CAJQZJ010010411.1:12063709-12086848 GCA_907164525.1 Lophiomys imhausi
CACACACACACACACACACACACACACACACACACACACACACACACTGCAATGAGTGCCCTGGAAACTCCTAAGGCCCCTGCAAGCTGCTGCTCCCTGAGGCGTAAGAGCCTCTGAATATTTCTTGCTGGAGGCCAAATGATTAAAAATCACCATGCATAAATTACTATTCCATGTTAAAAGCCTTAAAATATATTTTTTAATGGTTTTACTGTAGGTCACAGAAGCAAAGACGGGACTAGCAAGCTGTGCTCTTTTATGTTGGGACTGATGCACATGAATACAGATATGGCAGAAGATGAAAAGGAGCAGACCAGGACAGGCTGTTCTTTCAGCCGTGAGGCGGCCCAGTGTGAGAGGCCCATCAGGGCACGGCGCCTACTTATGAGCCCTTTGGAACAAATACCCAGTGTGCTCCCACACTCTCCATCTCAAGTGGATGCAACTTGTCCATTCAGCCTCTTCCCTCAAATAATGTCCAGCATGGATCTGGAGAGATTATTTTTGCTCTGCCCATGCAGACATCCTTCCACCAGCCCATGAAAGCCACAAGAGCGTCTTTCTATGTAGTAAACACTTCCCTGTATAGCAAAGTTGCTATCAGATGGTCCAAATCTCCACACGCATGCCTACTTTCCACATCACTGCATGAGACTTCTTGGCCACATCTAGTTAACCTATTCATTAACATTAGAAGTTAATACAAGTTCCACAAGGATCTGTGACATAGTGAATTAGAGTCATTCAATTATGGAGCCAGGCATGACTCCTGTCACACCAATACCACTTCAGATAGTGACTTTGAAACCAATCTGTGCTATATAGCAAGATCCTATCTCAAAAGACAAGTAAATAAATGACACACAGAGGCACACTGGCTTAAACTGAATGTGTAAGAAACCGCATGCTTAAGTCGGTCACCTTCTAATCCCAACACATTTCTGTTATTAATAAGAAATTTAATGGCCAAAAATCTTCTGGGAAAGAGGAATCCTTCTGTCATTCTGCATCTGAAATGTAAATGTTAACTAATTCATTTTTTATCCTTTCCATCACCCTGTTGCTCTGTTATCAGAAAAGGAGCACTGGGTGATCTGCCAAGGACAATGGCAACAATAATACTCAGAAGTGGTTTCCCATTTTGACCTGTATTTTAAAGATGAGAAACTGAAATTTGGAGAAATAAATCCCCTCTACTACAAGAGACAGACTAAAACAACCCAGGCCAAGTGGCCTCAGTCCCACAATCTTCACCTCTGTAGAATTAAGGGCTCTGATACAAGTCCTCAGAAAGGGCAATTCAACTTATGATGGAGATTAGAGTCAAAAATGACCCTAGAGATCACTAGTCTATCCGTATGCACAACTTTAAAGTTAGCTTCAGAGAAAAAACAGCAAACCCACTTCCATTAACAAGGTGTCCAAGGTATATAATTAGTAAACACCACTGGACTCACTTCTGACAAGGCTGGTTTTTTTTGTTTGTTTGTTTGTTTTTTTAAGAAATGAAGGTAAGAAGCCAAGTTAAAATCTTGCATCAAATCCCCTGCATTCTTCCTTCCTTTCTTGCCTTGGCCTCAGAATCCAGCCCTGAACCGTATTCCACTGTGCAGCTGGCAGGGCAGAAAACTTGGGTGACGCTCCCAGGAACACTCAGGTGTGATGTATCCATGCAAAACCTCTTTGATGCTCTTGTGACTCCCAGAGAGGAAATGGCATGACCAAGGACCTCCATTAAAAGGAATGGCATTAGGGCAGAGAAGGCATATTATTCTTCACGCTTATCGCCAGGGTCATAAAGATGGGCAATAAATACTCTTTTATTGATCATTATTTTCCCTTTGTGAACTTTGAAAACCCAGCCCACTGATGCCTGGACTATTCCAAAGAAAAATTAACCAGTGATACTGCTTTATTCTGCAACTGAGTCCTGTCTACCTAGTCTCATCTTCCTTTAGGAAAAAAAAAAAAAAAAAAGAGCTGAGAATGCAAAGGAAAACCTCAAACCTAGAAACCTGCAAGGGGGATCTAGCAGGCAGAGGGTTTTTGTTATGTTTTGGGTTTTGTTGTTGTTGTTTGTTGTTTTGTTTTGTTTTTTAGCTAGAGGAAGCATTAGGTCTTTTTTATTTGGCATATCATCTTTTTCTCTTCTAACATGATTCTGGAGGCAGTAGCAGGTATAAGTGGGCGAGTCTCCCTTTATATAAGAAATTTACTTCCCAGCTTGCCCTAGTCCCTGCCATCTCCACCAGGACCCTGGGAGGTTGAAGGCCATTTTCAAGTAGTTTTATATTATGATATTAAAGTACAGACTGTCTATTTCAAACTTATCACCAATGAGCTAAGTTCTGCAGCAAATTAGAGCTTTCTGTGACAAGAATAAAGTGAATACGGCAGAGTAGGTGGTGTAAGACTCAATTCTGGCCCTTCCTCCGACCTACATGGTGGGATTACTTTGGTTATCTACACTGAACCAATCATGATGACATTCTCACTTATAAAAGGGTGAAGTTGGACTGGTTCCTTTGGATTTTTCCTCTTATCCCCAAATCCAGAGCTATAGATCTTACAAAATTATGGAAAGAAGATTTTTCTCAAAGGGACATTTGTGAAGGAGAAAATGGTAGAGGGAGGAATCAATCATAAGAACTATTATGTAAAATAGAATCTAAAACCTTGTAGCATCATTTTTGTCACAAAGTCACAGGAAATTTTCTAAAACTCCGTACCTCAGTTTCCTCACATTCCTCCATCTCCTCAAAATGATTAACCGGACATTTGCCAAGGAACAACTTTATCCAGAATGCTTAGATCCGATAATGAATCAAAGTCTCTGCTCTGGCTTAAAGGAATAGCAAGGAGATAGGAAAAAAAAAAGGATTTATGGCTTGCCAGGTAGAGAGAACTTGCTCTGAAAATAAATGATGTGGCCTAAAAGAATGGGGTAAAGTAACCACAGAGCAGAAGGCTCTTGAGTAGGCAAGAGGATGCATGAACAAATCTGAGGGATGAGGGCTGCAAGGTCAGCTATGCAGATGTCTAGAGTACAGACACTTGCAGCAAATACCCAGCATCAGGAAATGATGGTATGACCACGGAGCTCCTGACAGGGCAGCCGGCATATTCTTAGGATGGAAGTTCATCATTTTCCACTTCTGTGGCATCTCGTTCCCTCATCTGGCTTTGGGACCCAGTCTGTGTTCTTTGCTTTCCAGTCACGACCAAAGGCACTGAAGCAAAGTTACCCATGGGTTAGAAAACCTGCCCTTGAATTTCACCTTGTGAAGCTACACTTGTCAGATTCAAACCTTATATCAGCCCCATATATTCAGAAGAACCCTTGCACAATAACACACATCAACATACAGGCAGGATGTTAACATGCTGACCCACTCTTCTTAGCAGGAAAGGCAGAGCCTATGAGATTTAGAGCAATCTTCAGTGGCTGAAAAGCCTGGGCCACTCCCTTGCTGTCTGCCGTGTATGGGGCCTTGACCAAGTGGCTCTCTCTCTCTCTCTCTCTCTCTCTCTCTCTCTCTCTGAACTGGGACCAACAGTGCCACCCTTCTGCAGAGACAAGGTGGAGCTTCAACAAGACCATGTAGACAAAACCCATTCTGCTACTGGCCACAGAGAACAGTGCACACCCAATGCTGTTTCCATTAGGAAGTTATTTAGAACTTGTAATAAAGCAGTTATTTAGAACTGCATTATTTGTTTTCCATTTCTAGTCTGTGTTCTCAAATGAGTTGGTGTCTGTGTGTAGGCCTATAGAGTCTGGATGTAAATCAGTTGTAATAGGGGACCTTGTAGGAAAATTAGCTAGGACAATAGGGAAGGAGACACTGGACTTGGCTTGGAAAATATTTCCCCAGCATAGTTGGTTCTTTTATTCATAACAAATATTTTTTATAATTTTATAATTTATTTATAAGAAATAATATATTAAAACTCATGCACAGAATTAGGAAACCAATCAGCATCTAAACTGAATAGAAACACAATTCTATTTCTATTCTCTAGCTATTTCTGTCAGGCCTTGAAAAAGTTACAGACACTTAATTCTGTCCAGAAATAAGAAAAGTTTTACTACATATTCATTCAGTGGCTCCCAGACTGTACACTCTGAGTCATGCTCAAGGATGGCCATGGAGCTCAGGGGAGGACAGGACGGACAGATGGCTCTGTGCCGCTCGCAATTGCAACACTTGTCATTGACTTATCTTTCAAAGACTGTGTTCCCCCTCCGCACAGCTGAGAAGGCAGGATTTTTCTAACCCAGAATGGGCACTCAGATAGAGAAGACAAAACAAAGGTAAGTGTCAGAACACATCACTATGAAAATAGAGAAACATTCTCAATAGAGACCCCCACTATGGATCATCAACCAGTTCCCTCCTAAAGAATCCCCTTGGCCCAGCTTTTGCTGCTCAGTTCCACCCTGGAGCAACCATGCTGGAGAAATCCTTCCAACCCAACTCCAGCGGCCTCCTTCCACACCTTCCTAGCTAATTTTCTTTCAAGGCTCCCTATTACAACTGATTTTCACCCTGACTCTATACACCCACACATAGACAGACACAAACTCATTTAAGAATACAGACT
The DNA here is from genome assembly GCA_907164525.1 of Lophiomys imhausi. Taxonomy (NCBI): domain Eukaryota; kingdom Metazoa; phylum Chordata; class Mammalia; order Rodentia; family Muridae; genus Lophiomys; species Lophiomys imhausi. The sequence continues at coordinate 12,068,315 of CAJQZJ010010411.1, forward strand.
AGAAGCTGAGAAAAAATAATGCAGTTCCAAATAACACTCCCGTGCTCACTAACTTCATGAGTGTGGACCTCATCCCCGAAATGACATCATAAATCTTGCTGACAGGGAACACAACTCTATGCCCCAGTACCACTCAGAGGGCTATTTCCTGCTCTTTGTCAGGGTTTAATTCTCTCCCTTTAAGTCCAGAATGAAGGTATATTGGTAGTCAGATAGTCGTTCATTCAACTGTCATCAAAACTTAAAGGACTAATGACTATTCAACAAAAACTCCTTTATTAACAAAAACTAAATTCAAATTCTTGCACAGAATTGGGAAAGCTATCAGCATCTATAATTCCCAATATAAAGGGATATACAAGTAATTTTAAAATTTGTGTTTTTTATTTATTTTGTAGGAGAGGACACACATGACATGACATTTATACGTATGGAAGTCAGAGGACAACTTACTGAAGCCTGTTAACCCTTTCAACCTCATAACCTCATGGGTTCTAGGGATAGAACTCAGGATGTCGGCTTTAGCAGCAAGCGCCAACACTCTGATTTATCTCATAAGCCATAAATCTATGTTTTCCTCCTTATCTTCTCAAAAAAATGCATCCTCTTCCTAATATGAAAAGTTGGTAATTCTACCCTTTCTTAAATTAAAAAGGATCACCTATCCCATGAAATAACTCCAGCTGATGGGCAATGCCACTCAATGTTTTCAAAAACTAGCAATGACTTGAAGCAATGGCATGTCTTTACATTTTTGAGAAATAGATAGAACTGAATTATAAGCAGTGTTTGTCCCATAAGTCAGAAGTTTCCTGGGGTTGGCGTTTGGTTTCTTGGGGGTGTGGTTTTGCTATGCTTCCCTGATCAGCTTGCTTTCCATTATACAGAAAAGTTCAGCCTCCAGCCTTACCCGTCTCAACTGAGAGGGTTATAGACCCATATGACCATCCACTACTTAATCTTTAACAAATGCTTTTTGTCCACCCCCCAAAAAAATATACTTAGAATTTTTAAAAAATAAATTAAGACAATATTAAGGTAGATACTAACCAGATTACAGGGAAGAAAAATAAAATAATATTTTTGATTCCCAGGTACTAAATGGGGAATTTCTTCATGAAATGGTTCTCTTCCCCATGCATAATGAGCTCCTTCAGGAAACATTCATCAAAGCCCCAGTTGTCATGTGGGGTCCTGGTTATTCTCAGATCAAGATCTGCCAAGAAATGCCAATAGGTACATGGAAGGGCAAAAGAAGCTGACAAGAACCTCAGGGCTCCCAGCAGGCCCCTGGCAGAATAAGAGTCTAGTAATGTCTTCTGAACTTTTAGTCAAGAAATGGAAGGGTGCTAGGCATTTAAACACATACCTGGACAAAAGAACTGAAAAAGAAGGAAGAAGACAATGATGAAACAGTAGGACAATGGGAAAGCAAGAAGAGGTACCAGCAATAGTACATATTCATCACCTGCCAAAAAGGATAAAAATGGTTGATATCCCAGCATTTGGGAGTCTAGAAAAGGAACATAGTGAGTTTGCGACGGGGCCAGGCAGTTGAGGGAGGCCAGCTTGGATTATAGAGACAGACACTGGCCCAGATCGATAGATAGATAGATGGATGGATGGATGGATGGATGGATGGATGGATGGATGGATGGATGGATAGAAAGAAATACATAAATAGACCACACACACACACACACACACACACACACACACACACACACACAGAGTAAAAACAGAGAAAGGCTGACAACAGTCTTCAATTATCTTTTCCCTCTGTACCACAAATACCTTTGATAACACAAGTCAATGTAGAAATTAGGGACACCATAGATATAAGGCTCCCTTGTCACTGCCTGCCCTTGAAATTATCCTTGATTCATATTTATAGTCATTGCCCCCATTCTAAAGGCCTATTTCCCAAGCCAAGACTTGTTGCAAGGCCACTGTCTCCTTTTGCCATGATCCACTTTAGAACGATCTTTTTACTGAAGACGTTTATCACTACATGAACAACAACATGCAGTATAAATGCAGCGTCTTCAATCACCACTTCCCAAACATCAGCTTATCCACATATTCACCACAGAATACATAAAACACTCTGTGGACTCAGCACCTTTCATTGACTTCACAATCTTTTTTAAGTCTCTATACCATAAGCAAAATAAATATAAGAGCAGCCAGGCTCAACTCCTAGGCCCCTCACTTTGACATTCCAGTCCCCATGAGCTCTGGCCCAACTTCCCTTACGCAGTGGCTCAGGTTTATCCTCCTCTTTCCTCTTAAGTGCCCCACTCTGGTGCAGGAGAACTGTGTGACCCATGGACTTCTCCCACCTCAAGAGCCCTGTCTACACCACTCTCACCCAGACTCACAACTTCCCTCTGTCCCTAACCCACAAACCACAAGAACCTCCTTTCTATCCAACCTCCAAACTTCTACCAGAGCACATTGCCTTTGTCCAACCTCACACTCAATGAACAAGAGGGAATGAGCTTCCTTTAGTGAATGGGTAGAAAGCTGCAGTGAATTATTGGAGCCTGATAACCCTGCTGTCTACTAAAAGAAGAACTCAGAGCAACCTAACTGAATTCTTAGAATATCCACCATTCCCTTATTTGTAAAACAAAACAACAGTACTTATCTTGCATATTGCTGAGAGAATTAGAAATAATTTATGTAATAGATAAAATAAAAGGTTGAACATACTGTCCAAAATCTGAACCAAATGTGCTCTCAAAGTTCCACATTTGAGAGCATTCTGTATTTTAGATTAGTGATACTCAACCTGTAAGATCTATAGAACCCTTCCCAAACACAAAATCTTTGCACTTCTACCCTCAAAGCTGAAATATATTCAATCTAAAGAATCTCAGATAAAAGATAGCAACCTGGATTATCTCATAATATTCAATAAATTAATCCAGGCCTAGTGGCGTACACCTTTAATCCCAGTACTTCGGAGGCAGATGGAGGTGGATCTCTATGAATTCTGAGTCCAGCGTGGTCTACAGAATGAGTTCCAGGATAAATAGAGCTACATAGTGAGACCCTGTCTTGAAAAACACCAAAAAACAAAAACAAAAAAAAGAAGAAAGAAAAAAAGAAAGAATAAAATAAGGCTCATAATTCAAAAATGAAAAATAAAACAAAACCAACATTGTGATTGCTTCAAGGCCAGAGAAGAGGAAAGAGCCATATGCTGTGGTCTCAAGAGCAGACACTTCCTTGGTCTCTTCTGAGGATTTGTTACTTGAACCTTTGTGCTTAACATGGACAGGTACACTGGGCGTGGTGTGCACTTCTTTAATCTCAGCACCCAGGAGGCACAGGCAGGTGTATCTCTGTGAGTTCGTGGCCAACCTGGTCTACAAGGTAAGTCCAGGACAGTCAGGGAAACCCTGTCTTGGAGAAAACAAAACAAAACATTGAACACGTGCTTGACAGAGCAAACAGAAAAAAATAAAATTATTTTCATCAAGATGTTCACGAAAACCTTTAAAGGCAATGGTTTTTGGGAGAAACTGTACCTGTTAATACCTCAGTTTTCTACAGTGGACAAATAGTATCAAAATTAAGCTAAATACACTCATAAATAGTCCCAGGTCTCTGTTGCTTTGGTGGTTTGGTTTTGTTTCCCTTCTTTATGGCTACTTATTTCTTTGGTAATTTGTCTCAATTTCCTCCTCAGATTTTTGCTCTCAACTCTTTCTATGCTGAAATAAAGGACAATTTTAATTGAAATTTAACTTAAATGTGAGTCAAAACCATCCCCTAAGAATTTTACTTATGACCATAATGAACCATAATCTGGATATCAGATTTAAAGGTTTTTATTTTCTTGGTCTAAAATCAACCTTGTACAAATAAAATACATGTCAAAAATTTCTATGTCATAGCTTTCTGAATCTCTCATTATTTTGACATTTCTATTTTCTCTAGGCAAGTGTTGACAGTTGCTCAGGTTCTTAGTACATATTAAAGAATTTTTAAAATACCATGTGAGCTTACAGATGGGAGGCAAACCCTCTAACTCAGCACTGAAGTGGTACCAGTGCACCCATGAAAACAGATGATGGTCCCATATTGTGGGATAACTGTTTTCCTTCATTCTAAGGCAGCAACACTTTATAGTTGAAACTGAGGCAAAACACCTGGGTATTGCTTCTCCTCTGTTTGCTGGCTAAAATCAACTGCAGAAGAGATGGATTTATGAGTGCCTCAGTTATTTGAAAAATCTTTTATACTACCTACTTTACATCAAAAAAAAAATTATCCAAATTCAGCTAAAGAAATGTGTGACATCTTTTTTTCCAAGACAGGGTTTCTCTGTGTAGCCCTGGCTGTCCTGGACTTGCTTTGTAGACCAGGCTGGCCAGGAACTCACAGATATCTGCCTGCCTCTGCCTCCTGAGTGCTGGATTAGAGGTGTGCGCCATCACGCTTGACTTGAAATATGTGAAGTCAGAAATCCAGCATTTCTCCTTTAAGTTCCCCTCCCCCTACCAAACCCTGCACTGACTCTTCTCTCTTCTGTAGGTTGCGGAACTAAACAAAGCTTCTAAACTCTTGCCCCCTGGCAACCCCTTTTTACCTGAGGTATTTTATGCCACCCTCTATATAGGTATATACATAGGTATGAAAATCAATATTTAATAATAAAATCATGAACTTTATTTTTAAAACAAGCCTTTGCATTTATTAAAGAAATAGAATTTGCACACTAGTGAGAGGATGTGCTTGTTCATTGTTAGAGAAAGAATAAAATATTGGGTGAGTGTTTGATACTGGGGAAAGTACAGCATGAGAGCTCATGGATATTTCGATTTTAAAATCATTATTGGAATAGTCATTTAATATTCATAGCAAATAACACAAGTGTGCTTAGGACTATTTCAGAAATTGTTGAAAATTATATCCTAATCCCAGGATAAAATTCATTTAATAATTTTATGTGACTCAAATTAATTAACAACTCAAGCAGTCATTTTAATTCTTAATTTTTTTGAAATTATAATTTAATAACAACATTTGTCTCTTCCCTTTCTTGACTCCAAACCCTCTCATAACCCCTTCTCACTCAATTCAAGGCTTCTTTTTTCACTAACTGTTATTGCATGTGCATATATATGTGTTTGTGTTGTGTGTGTATACATACATATATATTTCTAAGTATAATCTGTTCAGTATGTATAATGTTACATGTATGTAATGATTTCAGGATTGTCCTTTTGGACAACAAATGGATGACCTCTTCCCTAAGGAAGATCACCTCTCCCAATCTCAGCTTTCCTCTGTTGCTTATTGTCCTATGGGGAGTGTTGAGTACTTGTGGGATTTTCCTTATCCAGTTTAGCATGCTCATTAGTGTCATGTCTTCCTTGTTTTGTCTTTTGTGTTTCTGAGACAGGGTCTCAGTATGTAGCCCTGGCTGTTCTGGAAATTACTAAGATTCACCTGTCTCGGCCTCCCAATTGCTGGGATTAAGTGTATGCCACATCACATGGCTATTGTTTTTAAGGTAAACATTTTAACAGAACATGACGCAAAGATATATTAATTTGATACTTAGGAGCTGAGAAACAACAGCAGGAAAATATAAAAGTATTTTTCTCCACAATCAAACCACATGTTTTTGTAAGTGCAGAAAATTTTGTGCACATAGTTAAAAACGCTGTGCTTCATAACACAACCTTCTCGAATCCAGGCTGAAGGGTTCAGGCAGGGCTGGCTGGTGCTGCCTAGCATGATGACACAGAGAAAAGTGTGTGTGCTACCTGCATAGAACTGCAGCGAAGCCACACGGGCAAACCCTGTCAGAGACAACCGGAACTCTTTTCATGTTTGATTTGGAATTTTTAGCCACTGTGCAGTCAGACACACTTGTACTGTTCCCAAATCTTTCCCAACAATACCATAGGTTAAAAAGCTAGGAGCTAGAAAACCCCTCTTCCTTATCACCATAGTTACCCACCCACCCATCACACAACAGACTGGTCTTACCCTTCCTCTTCAGGTCCTAGAAGCCGGTAATTGCTGGTACCTACACACTTCCCAAGCTGATATGGTGAGGTCTGTAAAATCCTCAGGATGCAAAACCAGTCTTTTAGCTTCATAATGTTCACAGAGATGTTCTGTTTTCAGATGTCTGGCATTGAGTGGTAACTTGGGTCCATTGAGGAAAGGACCTTAACATGCCCACTTACCCATAGCAAAACACTCACCTTTCTTCATCTTTACCATTCTAGAGGGAAATTCGGGCAATTTGTCTATTATTCACTTGTGTGAGTAAATAGACATTATCTTTCTCATATTATGTAGAAGTGGAAATAATATAAAATAAACGATATATTTCAGCAAATGCTTGGATATCAAAGGACTTACAACAGACTGGTAAAGTTTTTATATCTGATGATAACAAGCTTGGAGTTGCAAAAAGTAAAATGAGAAAAAGTACCTGTTCCCCGAGTGTATCTGCCAACAGGGTTCTCCGACTGAACAGTCTCACTACCACAGCCACAGCCTTTTTTTTTTTTTTTAACTCAAATCACAATGCCATCTAATTTAGGGGCTGGTGAGATAGCTCAGAGTTGAATCACAGGAACTCACATACACAGAAGGAAAGAACTGAGTCCCAAAAGTTGTCTGCTGATTTCTTGATGCACTCGGTGCACATGCCTGAACTCACACTCATGAGGATGTCTAATTCAGTCTTTCCCTTTTCGAACAATAACTGACCTTCCTCCTGTCATTGCTGTCATCCAGTTTCCAAAATGCCCAGTCTGCCATTTTGACCTCACATTAACTCTCTAGGCACACCGAGTAACTAGTGAGTATGGCATGTATCCTGACCCTTGGCTAGTCCTCCAGCTGTTAGCTTCTCCTTAGTGTTTGCTTGCTCTGGGCTGCTTCCCAAAGTTAGCTACAATATATGTCTCCCCAGTGTGGGATTAGCTGCTTGAAAGTTCCCTTCAATGGCTGTTCAAATCCTGCTGAGCCAATCTCCTATTCAGTCTCCAATGATAAACAATTTTTCTTTCATAATAGTGAAACAATAGGACAATAAATAGTGAGATGCCTCCTTATAGACCTGTCTCATTCATGCCCTGTGTCCAAGTGGAATGGACTATTCCTAAAACATCAAGTTTTATACTTCATTCAAAATCTGGCTCCTATCAGCATCATCAATGACGATTTCAGGCTCTTGGCCCAAACTGATACGTGATTTCTCGAATTATTAACAACAATAGGCTTACAGAGATGAGAGGGACCTTCAGATCACCCCGTCAGTTGTTTTGTTTCACAGAACAAAGATGGTCCTAGGACCCTGAGAGATGAGCAGGTGACATCTGGTGACACGATTGGCCTTCTGCATACAGGTTGCAAGTTGAATCTCTTCACTAACACACAGGTAAGTCATTTTTTATAATATGATAGACCTTGAAAAATGTCAGAGCACTTTTCTTTAATACTATGCTTTTGCATAAATTTTACAAAGCTCACATTACTGTGCTTCAAAGTTACCATTCATGAGTACTTTAAAATGGAAATGATTTCCTTAGTTGCATTAGTTACATGCCACATGGAAATTTGATGCAAATAGGGGGTTCCTATTTTCCTTGTTAATCTGACTTCCTGCCCTCCCCCCCAACTCAAAACCATCTCTAGGTTGCCTCTGGTCAATTTTGAGTTATGTCCTCTCAAAAGAAATCTTTAAAAATTAAAACTTCTTAGATAAAGTTACCATTACTAAAGCTTATCTTGAATGTATGAACTCAAGTGACATTCCTGCTTTAGCCTGCTAAGTGCCGGGACTTCAGGCACATGGCACCAAACTAAAAAAATAAATAAAAAGAAAAAGAAAGAAAGAAAAGGAAAACCTTTTCTTCTTTTCCTTTTTTAAGATTTATTGTTACTTCTGTGCACCTGCTTGCAGAAGCCAGAAGAGAGTTCCATATCTCCTAGAGACTGAGTTAACAGGTGGCTGTGAACCACCTGACCTGGGCGCTGAGAAGTGAATTTGGGTCATTTGGCAAAACAGTCCTTCCTCCTAACTGCTAAGGCATCTCTCCAGCCCCTCTTCAAAAATCTTAAATGAGGTACCAAGTTAATATCCTAAATGAAGGTGCTTAAATATACATATATATGAAGGTGTGTTTTATATATATATATATATATATATATATATTATGTGTGTGTATGTGGGTGAGTAGGTGTGTGTGTGTGTGTGTGTGTGTGTGTGTGTGTGTGTGTGTGTGTGTACATATGTGTATGGGTGATAAACACACACGAGCGAAGGGAGGCCAAGTGAAGCCATCAGATCCCTCAGCGTTGGAATTATAGAGGTTATGGGATGCCTGTCTTGTCCCTCAGCTGCTGGAGTCTGAATTCTAGTTTTCATAATTGCATAGTAAGTACTCTTAGCCACTGTGCCATCTCTCCAGCTCCACATTTTATGATATGTTGTTTCCAAATCAGGTCTGCAATGGTTTCCTCTTTATTGTATAGGGAAGATAAAATGAAGAAAATCACACTATTTACCCTGAGATCACTTTTTATATATCTTCTAAATTATATGTTTTGTATGCTTTAGTTATGGTTAATTTGTTAACAATGGTCCATATACTCTTTAAAGCTCATAATCTCCATCTCCTTTCAATTCTCAGTTCTTGACTGTTTTGTTGACAAATTACTTGACTGATCAAATCACATTATTCCCATGTTTTTGTATACTCGGTTTCCCTTTTTGCTTCTTTTTAAATTATCATCAGTTAATTATTTTTAGTGAGAAAGGATCATAATCCAAAAACCCAGAATGTCAGCATGTTTCACACCACAAGTTAATACTCCTGCACAGAATGGACTGCATCAGCCTTGAGCATGTAATACTTTAAGTTATTCTATATGCAATTTAAAATTCAACCAAATGTAGAAAAGGGGAGTGTATGTAGGATTTAAAACTCTACTCTATTTAAGTGAAATAGAAGATAAAGCTTCAAAGCAGTGGCTTCTGTTCCATTTTCTTAATTGATATAAATACAAAAATCAACCAAGCTCTCTCCCTCCCTCCCTCACACCCTTCCCTTCCCTTCACAACGATGGCAGTAACCACTGTGTTTTGAGCTTCTTCCCAGTTGTGCTAGCTTTTAATCTCTCTATCATTAAGGAAATATATTTCATAGCAGTGGTTTATAAACCTGTCTAAAATTTTCAACATTTTATCCACATGAAAACTATTTGCTGAAATTCTCGTTATTATGATCTATTAGAATTGAAGTAAACTACTGTATGATGTTGGCCAGACAGGAGATTCGCATGAAGATTTACAGCACGTGTCTGTGAGGTAAGGGAAGAGGCCCTGGGCTGCTTGCCTGGCTCTATCATTAACTGCTTAATGTTGGAAATGTCATTTAACTTCTTTGGCTTCCTTCCTTCCTTACAAATCAAGTGCAGAGAATGTGAACATGGTTATCTGCTTAAGCATCAGCAATCCGTGGTTCTAGGAAATTATAATAAATGTACTGCACTATTTTTCCTCAAAATGACTAAAGTCCCTTGACAAGCAAATTTCTTGAATTAACTACAAATCCCTGATGTTTGTAACATCAACTCATTATACACGCTCCATGTAGCCAATTCTATCAGTAATTCACATGTTTTACTTTCATAATGACTCATGAAATTTGGTTTTTCATTTAATTATTTTGTGTGTATGGCAAGAACTACAACAAGTGCCATTGTGTACATGTAGGAGTTAGAGGACAACTTGAAAAAGTTGGTTTTCTCCTTCTACCATGTGGGCTCCAGGGACCAGATGCAAGTCACCAACCAGGCTTGGTAGCAAGCCATCTCATTGTTCCTATTTCACATAAAAAGGACATTATAGGCTATTGCTGTTGTTCTCCATTACTCTCTTGAACTTGTTGGTAAAAAGCCTATTATTGAAGGTACCACTTCGTGGAGTCACAGAACATGGAGAAATCAAACTGTTAACAACCTGGAAGCTTCATCACTATTGCTTAGCTCTCACAATGCTGAAAGGTTCTATCTACTACCATGGGAGAAAACACCAACAGTGTTGCCCAGTTGTGATTCCTTTGAGCTACAACAGTAGCTGGCTGTTGTTGAAAGATATGCCCAAAGGTACAATTGTGGCATAGATGTTAATGAAAGTAACCAACCACTCTTTGCTTGAAATTAAAGCCCACTCCATCAGACAACTCATTCCTGGGGATGTTAACTGACCCAAAACTACCTAGCTGGCTAGGTCAGGTGGCAATTCTCAACCTGTGGGATGAGACCCCTTTGAGGGTCAAAAGACACTTTCACAAGCGTTGTATATCCTGGATATAAGATATTTATATTATGATTTAAAACAGTAGTGAAGTTACAATTATGAAGTAGCAATGAAAATAACTTTATGGTTGGGCATAAATACAAGACAAGGAACCATATTAAAGCAACACAGCGTTAGAGAGATTAAGAACCACTGCCCTAGAGGAAAATCTAGTACTATTATTCTGAATGGGCATAGTAATATACTGTCCCATCTAAGTCATAAAATAAAGTTTATATTGAAGAAGAAACAGAAGACTTGATTTTTTTTCACCATTTATTCCTTAGAATGCATGTTTAAAAAAAAAAAAAAGCCTACCTGTATTACAGATCAAATAACTCTAAATCACCTCCCACCTCAAGATTAGCAAACAGCCTTCTCACTCCATCACTCCTCCAAAGTCTGTACCACAACTGAAGAACAACTTAACCACATGCAGGAACTGATCAATAAGCAGCCAGGGGACCACTATCTGGAAGGGCTAGAAGAGGAGAGTATGTTAAGACAATGTCTCCCCCCATAGACTTGGCTGGCCTGGAACTCACTGTGCAGACAAGACTGGTCTTGGATTTGCAGTAATCTCCCTTCTCCAGATTGGGCACTGGATCTATCATAGTTACTGTCAGACTCTAATTCTTTGCCCCTATATTCCAGAAAAGTTTGCTAGAAGGGAAGCAAAGTGGGAACTCTCCTTATACATGTGGTCAGGGCTCCTAAGGTCATAGAACTCAGTGTCTATTCGCAGTGAAAGTATCTTCTTCCTAACTCCCATAAAGACTACTGACCCCATGAACTATAGAAGGGCAACAGGGCAAACACCACTCAGACCCACATCACAAGGTTCTCCACTAATAGTGCTTCAGGTGCTTAGCCATTGAATGCTCATAGACATTTTTTGATAAAGTCTCAAACTATCCAACCTCAACCATGGACCCCAAGTCAGCCACACTCATCCTGTATCCTGCGTCCCATGACAATGGGGCTGGTTTGTAAGCCATTGGACCTTCAGCAGGCCCCCAACACTTGCACAAAAAGCCTTCCCTTTCCACCCTTAACATGGAAGCGGAATGCAAATACCCTTGTTCTGTGAATTACTGAGACCACATTCTTTAAAGCTCTTCGAAGGCAAACAGCATTTTTAAAAGGAAGTAAAATAGAATAGCAATTAATATTCAGCAACATTGAATTTCTGGATCACTAAACCTAGATTAAAATAAACCACAAGGCCAGATTTAAATTAGGAGCTTTTCAGAGTCCTGTACCGAAGATCAAGCTTAAAGTATAAGCTGCCTTCTGGAATGGCAGTAATGTTTGGTTCTTGTCCAGATCCCTCTCTCCATCCACTTCCAACATCTATTTTATCTCCCTTACTTAGAGAGCGGATTCAAGCATCATCCCTTGAACCCTTCTTGTTACTTAGTTTCTTTGGATCTGTGGGTTGTAGCAAGGTGGTCCTGAATGTATTGGCTAATATCCGCTTATAATTGAGTAAATACCCTGTGTGTCCTTTTGGGTCTGCATTAGCTCACTCAGGATGATCTTTTTTGGTTCCATACATTTGCCTGCAAATTTAATATCTTTGTTTCTGATAGTGGAGTAGTATTCCATTGTGTAGATGTATCACAATCCAGCAGATAATGGAAACAGATGCAGAGACCCACAGCCAAGCATTAGGCAAAAACCAGGGAGTCCTGAGGAAAAGTTAGGGGAAGGTTTGAGGAAGCTGGAGGGATCAAGGACACAAGAAGACTCACATAGCCAATTAACTCAGACACAAGTGGGCTCAAAGAGACTGAACCATCAGGTAAAGAGCTTGCAAGGACTGGTCCTAGGCCCACTACACATATGAAGCTGATGGGCTGGTTGGTCCTCAAATGGATCCCCCAACAATTGGAAAGGGATCTATCCTGGACTTAGCCGATGTTGCCTCCCTCTGGATCTCTCTCTCTCTCTCGTTTCTTTCTTTTTTTTTTTTCTTTTTAGCATAGCTGCCTTGTCTTGCTTGATAGAAGAGGAGGCACTTGGTCCTGATACTGTTTGATGTGCCGGAGTGGGTTAGTACTGGGAGGGGGGTGTGATATGGGGGAAGTGGGTGCGAGTGTGGGACTGGGAGGAGGGGAAGGAAGGAAAGGAGGGAGATGGGGATTAGAATGTAAAATAAACAAAAAAATTCTTTAAGGAAAAAAAAAAGACTTGGGCTGGAGAGAGGGCTCAGCATTTAAGAGCACTGGCTGTTCTTCTAAAAGATCCAGGTTCAAATCCCAGCACCATGTGGCAGTTCACAGCTGTCTGTAATGGCTGGGCGTGGAGGCTCACATCTTTAATCCCAGCACTCGGGAGGCAGAGGCAGGTGGATTTCTGTGAGTTGAAGGCCAACCTGGTCTACAAAGTGAGTCCAGAACAGCCAAGGATACACAGAGGAACCCTGTCTTGAAAAACCAAAAAAAAAAAAAAAAAAAAAGACTAAGTTGCCTTCCCTGACTCATCTAATTTCTGTGAAAATCATACATGTTTATGGTGATGGGCACCTAGTTAACTAATGTTGTGAATGCTTGTTTTTGCTAGGCATACCACCTTAACAATTCCACTTCTAAAAGATTCTTCTAAAATCTAAAAGATTCCATCTCTTGATGAGATTTGGGTGTGCTACTAGAAAATCACCAAGACTCTTCTACAATGGAATGCTGATGCTCACAGAATATTCAACCATGGATACTTTAACAGTCAAGGAATTCATTCTGAGAATTTAGTTATCAATAAGAGTGCTTTGAAAAGGATCTCCAACTCTTTCCCTCCAGTCCTGTTGTTTGGCACCATTCCCAAAAGCATCTCATTTTATCATTAATCCATAGATTTGCAGACATGTTTGCCCCAAAATTCAATGATCCCATTACCAGCTGGCATTTGAATTTCTATACAGAACATAATACTGCTCTGGAATCTACAAGTTTAATGTATAAAGTGGAAAGAACATGCAAGATAGCAACAATTAAAAAGTAAATACCTAGCATGGCAGATCACTCCTATAATTCCAGCACTTAAGAGACTGAGGCAAGAGGACATTGAGGAGTTACACTAGTAAGTTATAGTATAGCCTGGGCTACAGATACCTAGCTCAAAAAAAAAAAAACTAAAGTAAGTTAAGAAATATAAGGTGGATGAGTGTCATTCATGTTAAAGAAAAAAAATACTATGCCTTCCATTTTCCCCAAGGTATAATGCAACCCGATGTTGCAAGATGACAGCTGACTATGAGACAGGACTCTAGCCCTCTCAGGAGGAGGAACAACCTTCTAGCTGGGTTTCTTTCAAACTGAGCTCCACTGAGTCTTAGGGACCCATGTACAAGGGCCTCAAGCCTTGAGCAATGTTTACACTCACATCGCTGCATATATATTTGAACCCAAATGCATTATTGATCACAGAGTTGCCTTCTCCACTGATTTCTTTTTTTTTTTTTTTTTTTTAAATCCACAAGTGATGTCACTACTGGCTCAAGAAAAGCTATATGGCTCTTCTTTGTGTTTCCTACAGTTGATCAGTGGATCCCTTAGCAGATGTCTGTCAAAATGCCAACGCCACTGCCAAAGGTCACACAATCACAGTTACCCATCTCTCTGTGCCAGTCTCTTGATTACACAGTGAGGATAAAACAGTGAATACAGAATACAAAAATCTGAAATTGCACCAATGAAATGTTGTAGTTTCTAACAAAAATTAGCTGTAAAGGCCATCAGGGAGGCCAGGTTGGGGACATAGGTCAGTTAGGAAAAGTGCTTGCTTGACATTCAGGAAGCCTGGGGTTTGGGCCTCAGCACCCATTGCCTGCTAACCCAGGAATCAGGAAGTAGAAGTAGGAAGGTCAAGAGTTCAAGGTCATTCTCTGTTACACATCAAGTTTGAGTTCCAACCCTGCTGGTATAAATATAACAAAAAGGGGTTTAGCACCTTGATATAGATTGGATAGTAGAACAAAATCATGGTTCTCAAATTTGTCTACACCCCTCCCCATACCAACTCTGAGTACCACAAAACAAAAGAACAAAAAAACTGATGCCCAAGGACTGAGATTCATCGGTCTTGAATGTGGCTTGAGCTTTGGAAATTTTAGTTTTCCTCAGTTGAAAACTTTGAATTTGAATGTAAAATTTATCTGTGTTCATTAAGCTGCTGTGGAAACATTTTTCTTTCTTTTTTTTTTTTGTTTTTGTTTTTCAAGGCAGAGTTTCTCTATGTAGCCCTAGCTATCCTGGAACTCACTCTGTAGACCACGCTGGCCTAGAACATACAGAGATCTGCTTGCCTCTGCCTTCTGAGTGCTGGGATGAAAGGCGTGCACCACCATGGCCAGTCAAAAACATTTCAAGTGCTTGAATTTTGCATAAGAAAGTTGAGAAAACACACTTCCCCACTAACTGTCCAGACAAGATAATGACTCTAACCCAGAGATCAGCAGCTTACTGTTGGGTGGTAAGAACGGCTAAGAACTCACCAAATAGCTAAGCTAATACTAATTCTAGTTTCCATATTTTCTAGTATGTTTTTAAAAGCCTGCGGCTCAGAGACTAATTTACACTGTGACGAGCACAATCACGTAGAATACTGCAGGCATAGGATGCATTTGAGTTTTCTCCATAGAATACTGCAGGCATAGGATGCATTTGAATTTTCTCCATAGAATACTGCAGGCATAGGATGCATTTGAGTTTTCTCCATAGAATACTGCAGGCATAGGATGCATTTGAGCCCTAAAAATACACTCTAAAGTACATTTTCTATTAAACCCTTAACATGCATTTGATTTGTCCTAATTTGTCTCTATTTTCTAAGAGATGTAACAAAAAATGGTTCAATTAATATTTATTACCTAGTCAGTCTATTCTGGTGCCATCTGTCATCTGGACAGTTATTATTCAAAAGAGAAATTGTAGTTGTTATTCATTATTTATATCTTCCAGCTTGATTCCCACTGGCATGAATATGGGAAAAAATGGGAGGAAAAATAACTGGAACGGCAGATAGGAGCCCCAATTAGGAAAGTACTCATACTTTGAAATGTCCTCATTTGGAAAATATTTACTGAGAACCTACTGTGTGCCAGAAAATGTGGATATAATTATAAGCATGTCAAATAGAATCTCAAATTTACAGTCAAATTGGGACTTCAAGCAATTGCTCATGACCTGGTTAGAGGGCTGGTTTGGGAGAGTTAATCTGATAATCAGAATGACACTGAGTCGCGCTCCCCTATTCCTTCAGAGTACAAGATGGCACAAGCAATGAAAAGGGGATTCTTCCATCAAGAGCTGCTGCCAATCAACCTGACCAAATTCCTTTCCATTTCAATTTTACTGTGTTACAGGCCCTAGTTACACATTGTACTACAGTAAGTGACCACAAACATGGCAGCTGAGGTTACCAGGAAAAACAGAGTCACATCTCTGTTTGGTGATGTGAAATCCAAAACAAGATCCTTGGACTGAGAAAAAAATGTGAGTAGAGTTGGGCTTCCTCTCCTCACACAGTATCTGATGATGCTGCGATTCCTTTATGCCCATGAGTCCTCCAGCTTCTGCCTCCAGCCCCAGACTCTTCTCCTCCATGGGAGGCAAAAGCTCCCTCAGCCTCACACAACTACTTGTATAAGTCCACTTAGAGTCCAAATGGATGACCTCACAAATCCCTCCTAAAAAGAGCCTTAATCTCGTCTACAGAGACCTCTCTTTTCCAAATGACCTATTAGTCATAGATTCTTGTATTGATACTTTTAAAACACCATTATCTAATTTACCATCACACCCACAAAGGAAAAAAATCTAGGCATGAAAAAAACAATAGATGGAAAATCCAAATTGACTAGCCAGGGCTTTTACAGTTCTCTTCAAACCATATTTGAAGAGTTCATGTACATCTGAAAGACCCCAAATATTTACTCCTTTGTTCGTTCATAAGATATGAGGAGAATTTAATTAAACAAGACCCGGAAAACACCATGCAATTAAAATTGATATTGCTTTCTTGTTTCCACTTCATTCTTCTCAGTCACAACCTCAAATTTCATTGCAAAAGAGTGTGCATGACTTTCACCTTGGAGCTAAACCAGCTCTAGTGTATATATTTTGAGATCCCAAAGGACAATCTGCCTGCATCGAGAAGGCCTTTTGTAAGTAACCTCTAAACCTAGGTCCCTCCAAATCCCATGTGTGTGTCTCTGAACTCTAATTATTGGGATCAGGGACCTGTGTTTCCCATCTGAAGGGATCAAAGATGTGTTCCACCACTCCTGGATCGAAGTCTTTCTCTATTTAGAGTTTGCCCTGCATCAGGCTGACCCTGAGCTTCGGGATCTGCCCGTTTCTGTCTCCAGTGTGCTGGGAGCTGGGACCAAGGGTGTACTCTTCTTGAATGGTGGGACCAAGAGTATGCACCCTCACCACCCCGCTCCATATGACTCCAGAATACATAAGACCACCAACTCTACGGTGCTCCCCCACCACCCCGGCTCCACTGAAGTCAAAGGCATGGGCCAATACCACAATTCTCTTGTATTTTACCTTAGCTCCACGTCTTCTCTACACCTGGAGATCTGCAAAACCAGGCCGAATGGCTGTATCCTCTATTCCATTCACAGTGTTTCAGCCCTGCCCCCTGCCTTTTTTTTTTTAGTTAATAAATTTATTTGTTTGTTGCTTCAGGTTACATCCTTATCACTCATCTGTTGTCTGGAATCTCCAAGTTTCTCTATCGTACTCTGAATATTACATGAATGATTATGTCTTAGACTTTATAGCCAAGATTTACTTTTGTAGTCAGCAGGAAGTGGCTGTGATTGGAGGGTCCCCTGAATGAATGCCATGCCCCTCTTCCAGTTCTGGAGACTAGAAGACTGTATTTACTCACTAGGGACTGTAGCCTACTGCCTCAAATGAAAAGTACTGAGAGAAAAATCCCATCAACCACATGGCAAGGAAGCCTAGGCAAGTGCCCGTTCTCAGGAGTCCAAGGACAAAAGAAGACAACCTGAGCAAACACAAAGCCTGGCATAGTGGAACCCTGCTACCAGGCCCCTTCCAGTCTGCAGAACTGGAATAGGGGCATGGCGTTCACTCAGGGGACCCTCTAGTCACAGTTACTTCCCACTGACACAAAAGTAAGTCTTGGCTATGAAGTCTAAGACCATAATCATACACATAGTAACGGTAGGATGAAGACACTTTGAGATTCCAGATAAAGCCTGAAATATGCAGCCCATGAAACATGTTGTCAATTAGCCTATAATCCTAGCCCCTTGGGAGGTGGAGACAGAAAGTCACCCTCAGCAGCACAGCAAGCCTGAGAACAGGACTATATAAGACCTTACTTTATTAAACACACACACGAGAGGGAGGGGTGGAGGGCAATGTGCTGTTTAAACTTCAGAAATTATAACAGTGGGGACTCAGCCATGCTTTCCTGGTCAAATAGTTTCAATAGCAGCACTGTCATCCTGACTCACCGCCTGCCCCAGCAGCCTGGATGTGGAACGGCTGCCATCCTAGGATCGGGAAACCAGAGTGACTCTTTGCTGCAATTCTTACACAGGGTGGTTGCACCTTCATATTCAAATATTAAGTCCCCATTGTGCTACATAGGACACAAGGCCATTAAAAAGATTCTTATTCGGACGTACTTAATAGTGTTAATACTATTAACAGGTACTCTCCAAAACGGGAACTATCCTGATGTAGAAAATCAAATAAGAAGGGGCCATTCCACAGTTGCTTGTATATGTGAATATCTGCTTTCTTCCCATTCTAGATCTGTGCCATCATTCACTTTTCACTTCAATCCTTAACCTCCCGAGTGGAAGTACAGTTGTCACTTCCTACAGCAAGACTGGTATGTAAAACCATTCCTATTTTGCAAGGGTCATTTATGTCCTTCTACTCTTAAAAGCAAAATGAATGGACAAAATGACTTAGTTCACTTTTGTGTTGGCTTAAAACACATTTTTTAAAAAGGAGGAATGGGGTGCTCAGAAGCAAATTCCAAATAAATAATCAGTATCTACTGGATGATAGCTAAGTGTGCCTGAGGTAGGCTAAGCACCCTGAGGCCGCTCAAAGACATCAAACACTGAAGTCTACCTAATTCTCAAAAATGATGAGCAAGCCCATGGGTTCAGAAGACCGTTGTCTCCTCTTCCTTCCTCA
>CAJQZJ010010411.1:12086858-12122638 GCA_907164525.1 Lophiomys imhausi
TTGTCTCCTCTTCCTTCCTCAGAGCCTTACCTTAGGAAGCAGAAGCACTTGGCAGCTGCGTAAAAGGTCCATTGTTTCATCTCAATTGTTTCTCACCACACAATGTGCATTCCTTCCAGTTAAAAAGCTACATTTTTTTTTAACCTGAGTTCACTTTAACTTATCGGATTTAAATTTCACAATTATGTGAAAAGATCACACCGTTGGAGATGGAGGAATGGTTCAGACCACGCTCTTGCCATGTAAAGGTGAGAGGGGCCACAGTTCAGATCCCTAGTGTCCAGGTGAGGGGGGAAGCCTCCCTGGAATCCCAGTGCTTAGAGGATGGGAGACAGAGAATCCAGGGAGATTGATGGCTAGCTAGACAAGCTGAGTCAGAGAGTTCTGGGTTCAAGTGAGCGACCCTGCTTCAGTGTACAGTGTGGAGGGGAGCAGAAGAAGGCATCCAGCATCAATCTCTGTCCTCTAAGCATGCGTGCATGTACAGCCACATACACACATATGTCCATGCATGTTAACACACATATAAATACCACATACACATGAAAATAAAACAAAGACAGACCACACTGTAATTACAGAATCACAGAACTTTCTAAAAGGAAGAATTGTAGGTGATCTAGTATATCAAAAAAAAAAAATCGAATGTTCTGATTTTCCATAGTATTCTGAACAAAAGGCTTTCCCCATATCTTCCCACCCTTGAGATTCAGTCAAACCAAAGAAGGAGTAATATTGGTAGCTGTGAGGATGAAGGCATTAAACAGAGGCACAAGAAACATAACTGTAGCTTTGGAATTCAAAACAACCTATACCATTCTCTTTTGCCAAGCTAGGATCCTGACTTGAGCATTGAACCATGCTTGCCTCCCTTCCATGTGGCCCTAAGTTAGTATGTGGGTTTAGCAGAGCCCAGTAAAACAAACAAATTTCAGACCTAAGGAGTAAACAGTTCCGAAAGGAATAAGAACAAGGCTGCACATGGAGCCTCCTTGTGGATAAGTCGTGTTGTCAAGTGTGCAGAATGACTGAAACATGGATTCTTGACACTGGGATAAACATAAAAATCTTTAAGGCCTGTTAGAAAAACCAACCCAGACTATGAAAATACAAGGAAAATTATTCCAAAGAAAAAGGAAAATTATTCCAGAGCATCACCACGCACACGTGCACACACTGTCTGTATATATGATGTTGGGTATAAATTTGATGTTGAGACAGAAACAATCTGCTCAAAGGCTTTATGAGTTTTCATTCTAGGACAGATATAATAACTGGCCACATGTAGCTGAAAAGAAATGAAACTGAACAGAACCCAAAGAGAATCTGGCTTTTTGAAATTCACACACATAATGTATTTTTATCAAAGAACAATGTTCCCACAGAAATGCACTTTCATCAAAGGACATATCTAGATAATACTATCTCATATTGACAGCTCTATTCCTTCCTCCTGTTCTTCTTTCCTTTTTATGCTATACTTAGAAGTAGTTTTCTCAGACCTGTATACTTCAGGGGAAAAAATTATATTATTATACTTCTTGAGATTCAACCCTAGGCCTTATACATCAAAACATAAACCCCACCAGAGTTCTATCTCCCCCATAAAATTAGTCTTTCTTTAGACTGTTGTAAAAGTAACAAACATAACATTGCAATCTATTTAATTGACTAAATAAGGCTCCCTTCTGAAAGGAATTAAAGGGAAAAAACTAACTATTTTCATTAGCCCCATTTCATTAAAATATCTGATTACATAAAATAATTTGTGCTTGCTGCTATAACATACGCCTCTAATAACCAGAACTCCAGAGTTAGAGACAAGAGGACTACAAATTTGAAGGTATGACGTGAGACCCTGTCTGGAGAAGGAGGGAGAATTCATCATCAAATTCATCCAAGCATAAACCAATATGATGTCTTTTATATTTTTATTGGAGTGTGAATTGTGGAGCAAGATAATAAGTAGGAAGAGAGAGAGGCCTAATGGGTCATAAAGTCATGAATGGTAGAGGCTGGAAATGTCAGAGGCTTTCCTACCTGGAGCCAGCTGCGTTTACCTTTAAACAGCATAGTGAGGAAGAAGCAAGGTGAGCCTTTGCCTGGCATGGGCTGAGAGAAATAAATGGGAAAGCCACTAAGAATCATAAATGGCAGAAGCAAGGTTAGTGAGGAGTGCAGGGGCCTTATTATGGGGAGACTTTGGCTAAGCAAGGAACACTGAGAAAACATGAACAACGATTACTTTTCTGTCGCGGTGGCGGCGCTGAAGATTGAAACCAGGCCGCAGTGCATGCTAAGCACACGCTGTACTGCTGGGCTATACCCCTAGCTCTAGAAAATTACTTTTTAAAGTGAGTGAGGACTGAAAGAGAGAAGGAGCCAGGGGCCAAGAAACAGATCTTGATAGCATGAAATGATTCAAGTACAGATTAAGTTGAGTTGCAGCACTTGAAAACAAAGAAAGGCTGGGCAAAGGAAAAAAAAACCACCTCGCTCTCCCAGCTCGGTAACAGCCCCCTGGAGCAGGCCTGAGAGATGTGCCCGTGATGACTCAGCTGTCATGTGTGTCATGTCATGCTAGCAATAGAAATGCCCGGGACAGGAGGAAGGAAGTAGGAAAGGAAATGTGTGTGTGCTGGCTTAGCAACATACACATGCTGACAGATCTGTGGTTTCCCCAGCAGAAAACGCCTGCTGAGATGTTCTGCATTCTGCAGCTGGGTTAAAATTTAACTGCAAGGGTGATTATCTAAGCCATACAAACCTCTGTGCCAGGACAGCATGTCTAAGAATGTGTGTACAATAAGGACAAAACAACAAAGACAGAAAAAACAAACCTGAAAGTGAAACTACCAAGGCCAGCTCTTAAGTCACGCTATATAAATGATCCGTTTCCTCTTCAGATGTTTCACAAATTTTCATTAAGGAGAGTATTACCGAATCCCACAGCTGACAATGTCAGAGCGCTGTGTGTTCATTCTTGCAGCTGCACGAATTCACCCACTCACACACAGCCACTCACCAGCTTCACAAATGCACACTCACCCAGGGAACGACTTAACTTCACTATAAGTATTCACAGCTTAAAGCCCACTTGGGGACTCCAGAGTCATGGAGGACCATGGTGGCTTGCCAGTTGATGAGTTTCACATACTCCTCACGTATCAGCTAGAATGACTGACTGTACTGCATACAGCCAAACCACAAAGGTCAGGAAGCTCCAGTTCAAAACACAATTTACAACCTAAAGCTTGACTCTGCCCTTCCCCGCTAAGGAAGCTTTCCTTCTGATCTGTGACGAACAATCTCGGATTTCAGCAGCTATCAGCACCAAGATGTTTACAGTGCTAAATATAACTCTTCACAGTCATACAAATGTGGATTCTGTACCAAGTAAGCTGGGAGCTGGATGTGTTTACGCAGGCTTATGACCTGGTCCTTGGGAAGCTGAAACAGGATGATCGCACCTTTAAGCACAACCTTGTGCCAACTCAAAAAGAGTCAATACAGTCTTGAACCAAAACAAAACAAGGTACCCTGGATGTGTAACTTCCATTTCTTATCACCTTGACGAAATATCTGACAGGAAAACCTTAGCAGAGGAAAGGTCAATTTGGGCTCAGGGTTTCAGAGAGATTTCTGTCTATTAGAGTGGGTTAGGTCTGTTAGCTGAAGTACCTTTCTCCAGAGGTAAAGTATATAGTGCCAGTTTTACACAAAGTGACAAGACAACAAAGCAGATCCATATTCAAGAGTTAGCTTAGCGGTTAAGAGCACTGGCTGCTCATCTAGAGGCCCTGGGTTTGAGTCCCAACACGCACAGGACAGCAAAAAAAAACATATGCAACTCCAGTGGCATGAGATCAATACCCACTCTGGCCGCCACAGAAAAAATATAAATGTAAAGTTAAAAATCAGGTTCTGGATGTAACACTTAGAGACTAGTGGCCAGTGACCAGCGGCCACCAGCATGAAGAACCCACCTCCTAAAGGGTCTATAACTTCCTAAAAGAATGTCACCAGGTGTTCAAATACATGAGTCTCTGTGGGACATTTCAGACTCAACGCCTAGCCTAGTGGTCAAGGCCATTGAAATACAGAACAGAATCAATCTTTCTTCCACCTCAGGCTATAGACAAAGCATGGTTATTAAGTGATAGACCCTGGAACCAAGCCAGAGTTTGAAATCCAGTTTCACTATCCTGTCCTGTTACCTTGAGTGAGATTCTTAACCCTTGTGCCTTGGTTTCCCACATCATAAAATGGAAGCTGTGATTATATCGACCCTTATGCTATTATGAAGCATATTCCAACTAGTGCGCATACACAGACCACTGAAAAGCACACAAGACAGTAGTAGGAGGCAAACAGAAGTTATGAAGTGAAGATCTGTTACTAGATATCTTCCCTGAAAGACGATATAAACACAGCCTTCTAAAACACTGCTCAAATGTGACCGTGAACTGTACAGGTTGTGTTAGAGATCATTTGATAGTTTTTTCCAAATTCAGCATAGACAAGGTTACTATTCTTTCCGAACTTCTCTATTTTTCCCCTTTGACCAATTTCCCCTTTGAAGATTAATGCAGATAATTCTATACTTCCTCAAAATTTACAGCATCCCAGAGGTGAGAGGCCTAGCTGGGTGTTGCTTTTTGTCCCTCCACTTTGCCCCTGTGTCACATTCTCCTCGCTCCTAGAAAAAGAAGGACATTTTTTTTTTTTATTCACAATCTCAAGGAGTTGCAAAACATTTTAAAGTCAGAAGCAAGCTGTCCCTATTGTAAAAGGAAAATCTACCCTGGGGACATGTGTCTACACTTCTATTTCAGAGAGCTTAAGATAACTAGATTTCCTTCAAGGCCACACAACCTCTCTGAGCCCAGCTCTGAGTGTGTCCTCGAGTCACCTCCCTGTATAATAGGGTCATCTACTTCCACCTCCCCAGCCTCAACTGTCAATTAAGAGTAGCTTCCAGCCACCCACACCGCCATTAAATGCCAGGGTAAAAGTTCCCTGCCTAATTAAACAAGTAGTTGTTAGAGGCATTCCCAGAATCCCCTTGGCCCCAGAGGATGCTATTTTTTTCAAGGTTCAGTCACCCCCTGGAACATCTGGGTGAATTATGGGATGACAGCTTCCAGAATCTCTAGGTTTGTAACCACAGAAGCATTGGTGCAGAATTCTGGTGTTTTTTTTTTTTTTTTTCCTCCAGATTTCTATGTCTTTCAGTAGTTGCTGAAGCCACCTCAACACCCTTCATTAAAAAGCCATTCTTCATACATACAACACTTGGATAGAACAATTAGCTGCAGATAGTGAAGAGGGATTCTGCTTATAGGCCAAAAGCCAGTTTCTCTACACCACACCCTTGGGACTTTTAACTCTGGTTCATAGGTCTCAGCAACTGTAAAGCACCAGTGTGCCCAGCCTTCCACATTAATACATATAGTAGAAACTGCACCTGTAAACCCAGGAAATGCCAAGGGTCTGAGGGCCCATTGACAGAGCCTGTGGCTGAAATGTGACTACCAGCATTTCAGAGTGTTTCCTGTCTGTCTGGGGCCATGGCAGAAAGCCATGGCATTTTCCCTCTAATCAGGTAGCAAACAGAACCCAGCCAGATACCTTAATTCAGGCTTAGAGCTACCACAGCAGGCCTGCCATGGAGATGTTCCTTTCATTCTCTTACCAGAGCAAAGAAAGGAAGTCTGTGAACACTCTTGTTTTGGGATGAAGAGCTTCATTACCAAACAAACAAACAAAAAAGTAACTTGTTCTATTTTGTCTTCATGTTCATCTATGTTGGCCATCTCTCTCCCCTCATGACACTCTCTGAATTCACCACTATACTGCTGATTGGACACTAGAGGTGGCATGCAGGGACCAAGTCTTTTTTTTAAATCTTGTTTTCAGTGGGCTTTCGTGTGACCCATGGCTCACTTCACTTAGTCTTTGCAGCATGTCTAAGCCAGAGAAGTTTATAGAGTTGGCCAAGGTCAGGTAATTAGTAATGGATGGATCAGTCATCAAGGCCACCTCATAATCCAGAGTACATCCCTTTCCTCACCAAGATATTCAGTACAGTTCAATAGATTCAAGGTTCTATGATACAGTGCTGTAGTATTTTTTTAAAGTGGGCAGGTCACCATGTAGAGAAATCCCAGTTCTGCAGAACTGGTTTAAGTTGGCCTCAACTCCTCAGCCTTGCCTTCCTCCTATTCCAAGGGTCTTCTTGTCCTCAAAGTTAACATCCTCATGATATTCCACCCACTGAGACCTTCTTCTTAGAATGCATTTATCCCCTCCCCTAAAGCTCCTTGGTTCCCAGGTAAGCTGACAGGTGAAACACACAAGCTTCTCTGGTTCTCGGGTGATGGAAGATGCCTTACATCTGTAAATACCCACAGCATGGTTGAGATGACCCTCTGCTACATGAATGCATACTCCTGCTATGAAACACAGAGAGGTGACCGAGTTCATTATCCTTGGTAGAAACTGGGAAACTCCTCCCAAAACTTTATCTCTGGACAGCACAGTGTGCCTAGCGTGGGAACAGTGAACAACACACTTACTCAACAAACTCTGAGGACTTACATGAAACAACCTTCAAAAAAGGAAAGGAAGGAAGGAGGGAGGGAGGGAGGGAGGAAGGAAGGAAGGAAGGAAGGAAGGAAGGAAGGAATCTCATTACTAATAGCTGCTATCCTGGGTAGTGAAAACTAAACAAAGCTTCTGCTACTGAAGACAACTCCATCTTTTAGAACTTCATAGACTGACAGGAAAACCCACTGTCTATAGTATTACTGTCTAATGGACAAACTGGTTTTTTCTCTCTGGCTTCTTGGCAATCTAAGTGTCGAAGGGCCCAAATGCGCACACGAACTCGCAGGCAACTACCTGTGTGGAGGCCAAATGTTCACATCAGTGTTGTCCTCAATTATTCTCCACCTCATATTTAGAGATAGGATCTCTCCATGAACCTGGAGCTCACCCAGTAGGCTATACTTGCTGGCCAGGAGACCGCTAGGCTCCTCTTGTCTCTGTCTCCAAGCATTGGGATCATACACACACAGTGTCATGCATTTTGTATGTGAATCCAAATTCAGGTCCTCATCCCTGCAAACACTTTCCCCACTGAACCATCTCCTCAGCCCTCCAAATCATCTGTTAATACACAAATGTTCTTCATCTTCTTTTGGAATTTATCAAACAAGCTAAAGCAATAGGGTGATCTTCAATTCTTAGAGGAACAAGTAGCTTCTGACATTGCATACCATGTCAGTGATCCCTGCGGTAGCCTGTACAAAGGCAGACCTCTCAGAGAAACAGAATTTTCCTTCAAGATGGACATGTGGGCATGTGCTGTGGCTGCCTCTGGAAATGTCAGCAGCATACTTCATTGGGATACACGCATGAAGATCTACTCACACATCATAGCTTCTCACTAAATATTCTGCTGGGTAAGATTCAGAAATGACCCATATGTGTAAGGTTTGTATATATGAATACCCCCTATAGTAGAAAGACCTCCATTTCTCCCTTCAGAAAAATCCTCCATATGCTTTTCATAAGGACCTAGAAAAAACATTCTGTCTATACTACTGGCATCCTGACTTTTCGATTTCTATTCCGAATCTTACAACTACAAAGAAGATAACATATTCAATTTTAAGAGGGGGCAGATTTGTTCCTGTTTTAACTAGTCACGTGAATTTAAATTGATTAGAATGTCAATAATGAGTAGACATACAAGTGCTTTGGATAACAAGACCATTTACAATATTGTATTTATTACAAAGTCAACATACATACCCTTCTCAGATAAACATACATATATGGTTGGCATGGAATTCATAAAAATGTTCCAGGTATTTACTCATAACACTAACATCTTCAGCTGGGTGGTGCATGCCTTTAATCCCAGCACTCGGAAGGCAGAGCCAGGTGGATCTCTGTGATTTCAAGGCCAGCCTGGTCTACAAAGTGACTCCAGGGCAGCCAAGGATATACAGAGAAACCCTGTCTCGAAAAGCCAAAAAAAAAAAATTAAAAACACTAACATCTTCATATACATTCCAGGCCTACAATGGTTCAAGCCATGAAAATCAATTCCATCGCTGCTAAACTAAGTATATGTTTTATCACATATCTACCTACAAATGTTATACTTTAAGGAAAATTTAGCAAGTGATAAGGTTGAAACAGGAGTGGGATATTTACCCCCCTCATCTCAAATCATCTAGCATTGTGTATTACATGTGGATTCTTTAAATGCAAAATAGCTGATATTCCTGGCACAACAAAACGTGGAGATTCATATAGTAAAGAAACAACTGGCTATGTAACTCACAAGCACAGCTTTATGATCTATAGAAAAGGCTTATTTTCAAACAAATAATTTTTTCCTGATTTACATTTTCCCAAGACATAATACAAATATCCAAGGGTGTAAATATTCACTTTGAAAATATTCATACACAGAGGACACACATCAAAAACACACCATTGTAAAGATTTGTGGCATTTCATATTCCTTTCAAGAAGAACACAAATGTGTGATATGTGTGATACTACAATTTCATGAGCCTAACAACATATGTCACAATCCAGAAGATTCATGGAGGAGCAAATAAATTACATATGCTTGCACAGTATTTGCAAGTTTTCTTTAAATCTCTGAAATTGTAAATTCACTTCAGTGCTACTGACATTTTATTCAACACAAAAGACTTCCGAGTTATTTTCATGAGTCTGGTTCTATACAAAAACACCATGAAACAATGGCTCTCTCTCTCTCTCTCTCTCTCTCTCTCTTGCACATGGGGGCTCATTCAAGGCAACCCTTTACCTTCTAGTAGTACAATGCATGGTACCCTACTGTACAGAGAGAAACCTCACAACCTAACTGGTTGCTCAACCATTTATTTTGTCTGGTGAGGAGGAAGGTGTCCAGGAGGGAAGGGAGTGAGTGATCTAGAATTAGTCACCTTCAACATAAACACAGAACATATTTTCCGTAGCCCTGGTCCTCGATAAAAGTCTGTACAGACTTTGGTCCCAGTCCTTATCAGCACAGGGCCCTCAGAAGCCTGAGGAACTCCCACCTAATGATCAAGGAAATAGGAGGTGGTGGTAGGACAATAAATATTGAATCAAGCAGCCCAGCTCTCCACCTATCTTGAACTTAGAGGAATTCCTTTGCTGTTGACAGTTTCCAAAGCTGAATTTTCTTAATGAAACTCACTATTTCAATTATGTCATCATGCACTGGTTATGACAAATTCACGAGGAAATGTGAAAGGCAGTGGTCTCCGGGCATTAAAACTTAATGGTCAAAGATTAGTTCACAAGGAAAACTTTTAGAAGAAGAGCTACTTTGAATGTCAGTAACAGTAAAAATTGATGAATTAAACGTATAAGAAAGCATATCCAAACAGCTGTTTACAGACTATAGATCTAGAAAGCACAGTGGACCTGGGGGTGAGCCGCCCATGATGGCAACATCTGATAGGTGTCTGGCTGATACTTCACCATGGAATTACAATATCCTCCCAATCACAGCCAGTTTGCAAGTTCCCAGAAGGCAGTCGAGGAGCCACATATAACCCACGCTGCAGGCATGTTTTCTAGTAACTGCTCTGAAAACAAACTATTTTTGGCTGGGCATGGTAGCACACACCTTCAATCCCAGCACTTGGGAGGCAGAGGCAGGCAGATCTCTGTGAGTTCAAGGCCAGCCTGGTCTACAGAGTGAGTCCAGGACAGCCAGGGCTACACAGAGAAACCCTGTCTTGAAAAACAAAAACAAACAGAAAACAAAAAAAAAAAAAAAACCAAACTGTTTTTCTAAGCATGGAGGAATGGTATTATGCCAAGGAGCCTAAGGAGTGTCAAATTTTAGCACCAGTTTGAAAGCTTGCTGGCATCTCCTAGAGAACTCTCCCCAGCAGTGGCAACCTATGAAGGGAACAGTCCGAAATGACACAAAACTATTATGGCTAAGATTTGCAACTTGTGACAGCAAGGACGTTTTAGGAGCATGTCATTCAGGGACGCCTTGGCCTGGAAATCAACTATTTATACACAGATCTAGCTTTAGGACCAAGAATAAGCCAGTTTGCTTACCTTTGGTTTGCTTGCTGACAAATTTCAAATTACTTAGCCTAAAAATGGAGATGCCCCTGAAAGAGCTAGTGTGTCCATCGTCTGGTTAGCATTTATAAAACCCAGAGTCTAAATAAATACTGAGGGGCCCGAGGCTGAGTGACCCGAGGTTTAGAGACTTATAGCAGTCCATATGTTCCAGCCAGCTCTCACTCACCACCTTCAGCAATTTAGTCAAAATACCCACCAAGTAGATGATTTTATTTTGACATCTCTGAGTCTGTGGTAGGCCACGATTTTCATGTCCTTAGAGCCCCATGTCACCCCGTCCCCAAGCAAGCACTTAAATGACTTAATCAGTTTGGAAGGAGCCTCTGTGAGATCTCCATGACTACAGAGGGTGCCTGCCCTCTCAACTGTCACTGGAAAACTCTTATGCAGCCACAGGGCACTGAAACCACCTGGGTTGTTGGGGACCACCTGGAGATAATGGGGAGTCACTGTAGTCTTACTGTCTTTTTCCTAAGGCTTAAGGAAAATCTGGTGGTAATATAAAGGCATTCTATTGACTGTGTCCCTGTCAACCTTGGAAGAGTTTCCAGTTCACAAAGGCTACTGATAGACAGGGCTCTGCCCCGGGTTGTCTCCTCTGCTCTATCTACAGAAGCCCAGACTTCCTCCTCTTTTTCTGCAGCACCCCCACCCCAATAGTTCTACATATCTCAGGACTGCTGGACAACCCATATCACACCTGCCACAAGCAATGTCTTCCCCAAAAATTGAAGCCTTGATGTCATTTGGACACAAAACATACCAATACCAACATCACTTATTCTATGGTATGAAGAAATCTAGCTGGTACTCAACTTGAAGTTTCAACCCTACTGACTAGTACTGAAAGGAGCTATATGTGCTACTAGAGGAGATAAAAAATCATCAATCTCATCTGGCTATGAACTTTATGAGCTACAATAATGAAACCCCTGCAAGTTATGTCCACTGAGGCAACAGCGACATGAATGTTAGGGAGTAACCAACAAATTTTTAAAACTGGATTTAAGGCCCACTCCACAACACTGAAACCATACCTAACAGTGTAAAGTAGGCCAAGAAACTGAGACTATATAGATAATGGGGGCTACTACTAGCATTCTGCTAAATGAACATGGCAATAAAATGATTCCTAATGACATGTTGCTATGCACTGTAGATCAGTGGACTGTTAAACCTTCATCAGAGAGGCTTCTTCTTCCAGTAAATAGTAATTAACACAGAGACTCACAACTGAACAACATGCAGTTATCACCACCCCCCTTCAAAGATCAAGCATGTATATAAAAGAGGAAGGGGAAAGATTGCAAGAGCCAGAGATGGTAGGTGACTTCCAGGAAGCAGTATTTTCCAGACATGACCCAGCAAATGCATATATAAACTCGCGGAGACCATGAGAGCATGCACAAGACCAGCACATGCTAAAGACAGACAAAATCCCAGCATGGAGAAGAGGAAACAGGCACAAGGCTCCATCCCTAGATAAGAATCTATTCACAATTGAGAACTCCTGAGGGAAGGAAAATCAGTTTTTTTCAATGAAGTGACATTGGGTGTACAAAGTTTATTCCAGGGCATGTCTCATGCTCAGGAGAAGTTGGCCAACACAAATCAGACTCAGTGGGGTTTTTTTTGTTCTGTTTTGGTTTGGTTTGAGGTGTTCTTTCTTTTTAATTTTTTTAAGAGAAAGAAAGGGGGCAGGGAATCTGGAGTGGTTGGGGGAGGGGAAATAATGAAAATATAATGGTTGAACTTTTCAAAGAATAAACTAAAATATTAAAAATAAATAAAGGAAGTATGGTGAAAAGAAAACAATTTTGTAATAGATACAGTAAAGCAAAAAATTTAACAGGGCTGCTGCCAGGTGTGTATGGCTGAATGTTCAGTCTCTGATCACAGCTAGACATGCTCAAGGTCCCAAAGCACTGGGAGTCCCTGGGACGTAAGCAACTGCAACACTGTAGATTAATTTCCCACAAGCTCTTGGATGTTTTCACATGTACTACATGATCTCAAGACTATCATATACTACCAAATACTACTCATTGTCCAACAACTCCTCAGAGTAAGTTTCACTAATTATAAACAAACAAGGGTCTTTGGCAACTTGGTTGCCAGCAAATGGAAGAGGCAACTAATTACACCATACAAGATAATAATAGAGAACTTCCTATATGGTAGCCTCTCTCCCTACTATTCCCTCCATGCTGTAGAAACTGAGCTGGCCTATGATTTATTTAACTGGCAAATAGCTTATAGCCAAAGCCACTCACTCCTAACTGGTTCCTAAAGTTCAGTTTGGAGCTCCTCCTCTAGATTTCTTAGGACAGTCATTGTGAAGAAAGCTAGTAAGAGTCATGCTATAAGCTATTAGCCTCAGCTAATCAAGAAGTTACATATCTCTCAACCTAGTTGCCAAATGACCCTAGCTCTGATGACCTCAGCCCTTACTGCACGATGCCCCTATACTTTTTTCCTCCATAGTTGTGACAAAATACCAGACAGAAACAACAAAACAGAAAGATTTATTCTGGGTCATGTCAGGGAAATCATGGCAGAGTTCATCATGGTGGGAACATGCAACTCAAATGGATCTTCATGTCTTAGGTTGATCAGCAAGTAGAGGATACAGGCTAGAATTGGAACCAAGCTACAACCCTCTTGCTTTTCTGCTGTGAACTCATATCAGAAGGTTTCTGTAGAAAAAAAATGGCTAATTAAATTATTTACTACTAGTTTTATATTTAATTAGTTCAGCAGTTGTTAATCCTTAACCTACCATTATAAATGAGCACACAGACACCATACAGATTTTAATAAGCTTTGGCCTGGGTTGTGCAATCTTAGTCCATCTAAGCTAGCTCTTAATTCTATTACCCAAATATGACCCCATATATACATACGTCCCTTTGGACTGCTGTTCTCCATGCTAGACCAATAATCCTGGCCACGTGGAATGACGTTCTTTAATATACCACATCATGTGTCCTCCTTCCTGCTCCAGCTACTTGTCTTGGAGGCTTCTTCTACCCATGAACCTCTCTGCCCAGAAGTCCAAGCACCTTAGTCCCTCCTAACTCTGTCTTTGCCCAATCTGAGGCCTCAGCATTTATTCAACCAATCAGAGACAATGTAAGTAACAGACAGCAAGCAGGACCAATTAATTAGAATGCATAACACCACCCCAACAGGTTTCATAACAGCCAAAAACAGCATCCCTAGACTGGGACAAAGTGTTCAAACACTTAAGCTTATGGGGAATGACACTTTCCATTCAAATCACTTATTTATCATCCTTACATTTTCAGTGTGGAGATTTTACTGAAAAGATTTGAGATCAACGTGCTTTTTATGGTGTCATGTCACGCACAAGTTGTGTTATCTGCCTACTGCTGTTGACTACTTTTGAGCC
The DNA here is from genome assembly GCA_907164525.1 of Lophiomys imhausi. NCBI lineage: Eukaryota > Metazoa > Chordata > Mammalia > Rodentia > Muridae > Lophiomys > Lophiomys imhausi. Next base: position 12,100,432 of record CAJQZJ010010411.1, read on the forward strand.
AGGGTTTCTCGTATAGCACAGGGAGACCTGGAATTCGCTATGCCACCGAGCCTCACCTCAAATCTGTGGCAATCCTCTTCCTCCCAGGTACTAGGAGTACTGATACTCATCACCACGCTTCTGTCTACAGATTCTTAAGGACAGAACCTTAACTCGAGAAAATAAATGGGGGTTCAGGGGTAGAAGAGATGGTTCCGCAGTTAAGAGTACTTGCCACTGTTCCTAAGGGCCCACATTTGGTTCCCAACACTCATAGTGAAAGGCTCAAAACCATCTATTACTCAAGCTCTAGGGGACTTATATCCCCCTCTTCTGCCTCCACAGGAATCTACACAATATGTGCATCTCTCTCTCTCTCTCTCTCTCTCTCTCTCTCTCTCATACACACACGATGCCCAACCCTTATATTTATTTAAAAATAAATCTAAAAAGATGGAAAATAAGGGATTTATATAATTACCTAACCACATCTCAATATAAAACTATCCAACTCCACAATGATACAGAGTAATTCAGAATGCTATAATTCAAAACAATTTGATCTAGAAATGTGGGCGTACTTGTCCCTGTTCTCAAGGTTAATATTATCAATAAAAAATGAGTTTTTAAAAAATAAAATACACATTTATTTATACGTTCACCTACATCGTTTTTATCAGATGATGCATGACACCCTTGACTGGATTATTTGAACAGAGAGAAATAAAAAGGTACACATGAGTAACCCTAGTGAAGCATTAATTATAAAACACGTTAATCAAGTTACATGTTTCTAGACCACCTATAAATAGCCTGTTCCTTTCAACTTCCTGAAGCCAACTTGGCTTTTCTTATCCAAATTGAATTTCAATTACTCAGCCAAAGTTCTTTGAAAAGTCTGTACTTTAAAAGAGGTACTCTAAAAACGTGCTTCTAGAATATATCTGAGTTTCATTGCAATCTTGTTTAAAGCAGAAATTCTTTTTCTTTTTTGGTTTTTCGAGAACTGTGTAGTCTTGGCTGTCCTGGATAAATCAGGAATTCTTATATTTGCTGTCCTCTAGACCAATGGTTTTCAACCTGTGGGTCCCAACCCCTTTAGGGGATGTATATCAGATATTTACACAATGATTCAAACAATAGCAAAATTACAGTTATGAAGCAGTAATGATTGTGGGTCACCACAATATGAGAAAGTGTATTGAAAGGTCCTGGTGTTTAGAAGATTGAGAACCACTGCTCTAGAATAAATATCTCTATAGATGTTTAATTAATGAAAATAATATATTCAAATTTTTAAAAATAAGATTTAAGATATTTTATACTCACATGTCTTTAAAGAATTTGAGTTGTCTAAGCCTTATCCCAGGAATTTTAATTTTATGCTGTTCATCAATAATATAAAATAGCTATTAAATCCCTCAAATATATATATAGTATCTGATGCCATTGCCTTTCAGAGATGATACATCAACTGTCTAATTCTAAACTATGCAAATTTCAAGGTTGTTTTTAGTATAAATGCAAACATTATCTTCCAGTTCCAGGTTAGTGTGGGTGTGGGAGTTATTTTGGCTTGTTTTGTGTTTGTGTGTGTGAGTGTGGGTGCACGTGTGCCCCAGCACATGTGCAGGTCTCTTACTGTTTTCTGTTGTGCACACCACACTGGCTGGCCTGTAAGCTCCTTGGTGTCCTTTGCACACCCCATCTCACTGGGATTGCTACCACCCAGCCTTTACATGGGTTCTGAGGATGCGCATCCAGACCCATGCTTACCCAGCCAGCCTTTATCCACTGAGACGTCTCCCCAGTCTTTCCATTCTAGTTGTGCAGCAGCTTGGAGGTAAAGCGTTTCTTAATTTCCCTCAATTAATTACACCATACCAATTCAAACCTCATTCGACTAGGGTCATAAGAACATGTGCCAATTTTCACGTGTCTGGATTTTCCAAAATAGACAACAAGGGTCAGCAAGGTGACTGAGCTTGCTACTGAGACTGACATCCTAAGTCCCATTCCAAGTACCCACGGGGTGGGAGAAGGGGACATCCTCTGCACTCACTCCACCGGCACACTGTGGCACACCTGCACGTTCACACATAGATAGATGATAGATAGAAGATGAAAGAAGGAAAGAAAGAAGAATTTAAAAATTGTTTAAAGTTAGGCCAGGTGTGCTACCAAATGCTTTTAATTCCTGTACTAAGGAAGCACAGGCAGAAGAGTCTCTGTGAGTTCCAGTCCAGCCTGGTCTACCTAGTGAGTTTCTGGCCAAGGGCTACAGAGTGAGACCCTGTCTTAAATAAAGTGTTATGTCAAGGTACCAGCAAATGTAAGCAAGGACACGATTCTTAATGAAAACAGGTACATGTGCAGGGAACACGGGAAGATATAGTTATTGGGGCTTATGCCAAGGTCTCCATATATTGGAAAGGGTATTATATTATAGAAGGACAAAACTAAACCAAAAAAATTATATTTAAAAAAGTCACTCCTCACTATACAAAAGGCCTGAGAGTGAAGAACAGTATACCCTGAACAGTTACCCACAGTAGATTTGAAGATTTTATTTGGGTTCAGAAAGTTGATTCCTAAATTTGATGGGAAATTGGAACATGTTTCTCCTAGCAGATGTGCTACAAATAAATAACATTTTCTGCCTAATAAAAAGGGACCTGTGAGCAGTGTGGCAGAACCGGGTGATTTAAGGATCCACAGGGCTTCAGCAATCACGTGGGCTTGTTCTATCCCCTATGGAAAATGGCTTTTGCATTTTTAAGGGGCTTACGGCTCTGACTCCCATCTGTCTCACCTTCCGTTCTTCCTTCCCTTCCCGTGACTTCCACCATTCTCTCTGAGATAGAAGTGAAGCAGCCTGCTCTTGTGAAACATTTCATAAGCAGGAGTTTGCAAAGCATTTAGAGTGCAGGTACAGGGAGAGATCTGAAAACAGGAGGGGAGGACACTTTCCAAATCTAGAGCCTAGGGCATGACAGACAGCTGAGGAAAATGCACTATGGATCACGCAGAGAGAAATGGCAAAGGTTTTAAAGTTTCCATACCTGGAGGTCAGAAGACAACTTGCATGAGTTGGTTCTCTCCTTCTATCACGTGGGCAGGGTCACCAGATTACCCACTAGGCATCTGTTAGCTTGACAATGAAGGCCCTTACCCCCTGAGCCATTTCTCCAACCCATGTTTTCAAACTTTTTTTGCTAGAAGGGCATATCTGTAGATGTCTGCTCCAGGAAATATTAATTACTTCCTTTTTATGAGATTAGCAGCTGTTCACTAAATATATACTTACATTTTAAAGGGCAAAAAATGGGAGTATAAAACTGTTCTCTTCTTAAGTACAGTAGCTACATAGTGATGTAGCCAAGGACTCAGGTAATCCACAGTCAGCCTTTTTTAGGAGGCTCAGGAGCAGAGTTTTCTTTGCCGACCATAAATGAATGACTTTATAGTTTATGGAAGAGAACCAATAATTTATAAGTTTACATGCTCCAAAAGCTGCTCAAAACCATCACCCAGATTAGCTTTTCAATACCGCGGAGTCCTCCTTAAGACACCATTTTGTGCATTCTTCATAGTTTTTAAGATAGGTAATCTGACTTATTCCAAAATGGTTTGTAAGATAAACATGTTACCCATAAATGTGTCAAAGCAAATGTTCATTTCTGTAACTGTTAACAAATTAATCTCATAAGTGCTTCAAAATACTTTTCCAAGTTTGTTCACTGACAGGCAGCAGGCTCTCACAGCCCCCCATCACCACAGGAAATAAACTGTGCTCTAAGATAATCCCTCTCCTAAGGATGCTCCATGTTAACCCAGTCAATCCCAGAACAGTTCTTGAATAGAAACAAATGAAAAACAAACAAACAGATGCACCCAGACTATCAGAGAATTATCTGTGGCTACAGCCCAGAACTTAGACCATCCAAGTCAGGTAGTCCGACTCCCAGTCTGTGTTTGCAATGTCTACACCTTTCCCCCTCTCACACGCATTCATTCAAGCTTTTATTAATGCCCTAAACTTCAATAAGCACTCTGCTAAGACAATTAACCAACCCGCCCAAAGCACAAACCACCCACAGACAAGGTCCCTGAGTCCAAGAACTTATATCCGAGTACAGACAATGCAAATCTGACCAAAAAAATCAGGGCTCCAGATAAGTGAAAGAACGGTCTGGAGAAGATCTAAGACACAGAAAATGGTTTCTGGTAATTCTCAAGTGTATCTTTACATTTCTTTTTAAATCACTAACCAGGTAAAGAGATTAATAGTACTGCTATACTGAGTTCATCGATGAGGAAATCTATAAAAGTAGTCTTAAACATCTTAGAAAAGATGCCAGAAAAGACGGGAATCTCCTCTATCCGCAGGCCTTTCCTCAAAAAAAAAAAAAAAAAGACCCAGAATGGCCAAATAGTCCTCTGCCTGGGGATTGGCTACTAGTTGGGTTTGGTCTAAGAGAGCTTGCTCTGTAAACCTAAAGAGCTGAGTTTGAATTCCAGCCCTATGCAAAACCTTGGGCGTAGCCACTCAAACGCCTGTAACTCCCACCCCAAGCCTTTAATTCCAACATTGTACTAGATAGAGACAGAAACATTGTTGGCATGTTATGGCCACAATCCTAGGTCCAGGTTCAGTAGGAGACTCTGACTCAAAGGAATATGGCAGAGAGGATAACGCAGGACACCCAATATCCTTCTCTGGCCTCTGTACTCACACTTCCCTGTACACACACTGTACACTTAGCATGAATTCGCTTTTTCCCTGACTGACACACAAGCACACACACATGTGCATACCATATATATGCATGAAAATTAGATGAAGTAGGAAAAATATAATTCCAGTTTTAAATGATTAATGAAAAGATGGGTCAGTTAGCTCTAAGACACAGTTGATAAAAGTCTGTCAGTGAAAAGCCACCGTGGTCAAGCTGAAATGATTAAGTTAAAAAGCCAGTGGATGGGTAATGGTCTTAAAGAAAAGGCAAGCCTGTCACAAGTAACACCACATGACTGGTCACTGGACAGAAAAGAGATTGAAGCCTTTCCCTGTGACCAAGATCCCTGTGTGTGATAAGCCCCACATCCCCTACAGAAATGTGTTCCTCTCAACCAAAAAGCAGCTGCCAAAAACAATTGCAAGATGAGAAGTTTGCCACTCTTTCTACACAGATAGCTTGGTGGACTTGGTATTCAAAGGACTCCAGATGTTGGGAGTGGCCAGACAGGTCTCCATGGTTCCTGTTTACTTCTATAAATAAAAAAATAAATACTCGGCCAGTTCAAAGTGACAAATGTGGCATTGGAAAGAATAAGTCTACAGAAGGAGCTAGACATGCTCTCTGCTCTTCTTGCCTGAACTCACTCTAGATACTTTGATGTATTTCCTCTCTCCCCTAATAATGAGCTCCTTAGGCTCCATCTCCTCTCACTGGAAGAAAAGGCTCAGGACCAACAAACAAAACAAAACAGCCCACCTCCAAGAGTTTGTTTGAAAGGAAAGGTGTAAACCAGGAGAGTAAACATCTGATGGAAAAGTTCAAGTGAGGTTTGTCATCATTGTACCATCTTGGCACACCTTCCACCTCACAAACTAGCAGGGCAAGATCTGTGAGCCTGTGTTTTTACAGTTCTGAGCACACACAGTGATGCCCCAAAGATGGCAGGGAGAGTTTTCTCAGGACCTTTAAGCAGAGCTGAATCAAAGAAGTGAAGGGCGATGGGGTGGTGTTAAGCCTTCTAAACGTTAATTGGTCCTGATTGTTGTCTGTTACTTACATTGACTGTGATTGGTTAAATAAATGCTGAGGCCTGGAGATTGGGAGAAGACAGAGATAGGCAGAACTAAGGTTTGCGGGCTTTTTGGGAGACACAGAGCATCTTGAGAGGAAGGTTGCCGGAGAAGAAACCAGGAGTAAACAAGGAAGACTTGCCATGGGGTAGATTATAGAAGATCCTTCCATGTGGCCTGGAACATTGGCTTAGTGTGGAGAATAATAGTCCAAAGAGACGTATGTATATATGGGGTCATATCTGGGTAACAGAATTATGAGCTAGCTTAGATGAGCTAGGATTGCATAACCCAGGCCTAGGCTTGTTAAGATCCACTCGGTGTCTGTGTTTACTCATTTATAATGGTGGGTTAAGGATTAACACTGCCAAATCAAAGATAAATATAAATACTGGTTAAACAGTTTAATTAGTTGGTTTTTTTTTCTGCAGAAGAGAAGGCAGCAATGTAAGGAGACCTCATTCATTCAAGAGTAGGAAACACAGGAAGAGAATGCCCAGCGGGGCAGCCTTGGCCTCTAGTGTGCTAGGGTTTTGTCCTAACATGTGAAAATGATGTTTATGGCTTACAAGAAATCGAGAACTAAAAGAAAAATATCACTTTTTCTGGAGTTTCATCGATTATTAAAAGTGCCCTAAGTCCAGCTGCCATGCAGCTGATCCTCTAGCCTATGTATCATGCCAGACAAGAAAATGTTGTATCCACTATGCTTCACCACTTAGGGCAGCGAACAGTTACAGAACTCGACACATGAAAAGGAATAATGAGGGCTGGTGAGGTGACGCAGATTGGAACTGCTGTGCCACCAACCTTGAAGACCTGGGCTTGATCTCAGAAATCCAGGTGGTGAAGGGAGAGAACCAACCCCACAAGTTGTCCTCCAACATTCACCCATAGGACATGGCACACTCAGTCTGTCACATACATACAGATATGCATGCACGCACACATACATACATACCATATGCTAAGTGCAAAAAATAAAATAACGTTACAGTAAGAGAACAACAATAAACCTGCCTGTGTGACCGAGCCCCACTGAGAAGACGCTTAGAGGGCAGAGTCTTCACACAGCAAAGGAAGGGAGCAGTGTGTATGGAGAACAAGGGTGTTTTACCAGGAGGTTGGGGGGTGCGGTGTCTGATCACTAATCCTTATACTTAAAAACCATAAACTAGCAACAAGTTCCATGATGATAATTTTAAATGATTTCTCCACCTGCTCATCTCACATACACACACACACACAACACAATAACAATTTAAGCATGTAGACAATGAAGAGGCAATGTTTCACTGCCTAAATGAAGGTAAGGTCCGCCCACTCAACAGTATATGCATCTTAACAACTCAAGAGGAAATTATGGGTAGGGATTCTGCACTACAGAGCAAAGACAATGTCTTTAAAAAAAAAAAAAAAAGTCTATCATTGAAAACAATCAGCCACATGGATGGGTACAAAGAATGCATTTCCTCACTAAATCTTACAAAAGTAGGATCAGGAAACATCCTTTAACTAGTTGCAATATAAAAACTTATTAACAAATATCCCTTTCACAAAATAATAAAAGTTTCAGATAGTACGCGAATTTGGAAGGAATTACTAATATTATAGTATGTAGGATGGGGAGTCACTTAAAAATGGTGTCCCTGGACTGGATGCATAGCTCAATGGCAGACAGAGTGCCTGCCTGGCAACTACAGGTCCCCAAGTTCAGTCCCCAGCACCATGCGAGACAGACAAAATGATGACCTCATCAAGAAAAGCAATCATGTTTTTTCTTAGGACTTATACTCAAAAGACCAGTTTCCAGATCTTCACAACACAACCTCCTTACACAATGCAGGAAGCTTCCCCACCTAAAGCAGCGACAACTCCATCCCTATAAGAGTTGAGACCAAAACCCACACAGCAACCTTTATTCGAGTTTGCTCATACGTCAGGCATCAGGAAATCCTGCAGACTCTGGCTCCAAGACTTCATGACCCACTCCCTCCATTACTGCAATGACTGAGATCCTAGCCCAGGCCACTGTCACCTTCACCTCCTACGTGGGGCTGCTAGTTCTACAGCTTATATAATCAACCCCTAATGACCTTTTTAAGTTAAAGTTTTCCTCTGTCCTTCCTCTGCTCAAAACCTTCTTCCTTCAGGTTATCCTGTCATTTAAAAAATATATAATCAAAATGCCCCCAAATCCTGCCCAGCCCTCATCTGCCCTCTGGCTTCCTTCTCACCAGAGCAGGGTTCTTTGTGACTCTGGTATCTGCTCTAGGGGTTGCTCTAGGCTATGGCTCTTAAGCATCCTAACCTCTCTGCCTTAACAGCCATTGCTCTCAGATACCTGCTAATCTTGACCATCAGTAGCTCTGAGTTTATCTTCTACCTCAGGACACCTCTTCCTACTCCAACACATACTTTTTGGTAAGTTTTATATTAAAATGTCTTCCGTGAATTCACGTGTTGAAACCCTGGTCCCAGCTGGTAGCATTATTTTTTTTGTTGGGGGGGGGGGTAAATAAAGTATTTCTGGAAGGCCTGGTAGGAGAAATAAGTCACTTGAGGTGTATCTTTGACAGCCAGACCCCTATCAACCCACACCCCTGTCTGTCTCTGAGTGTAGGCTTCCTCCTCCACCACACACTCCTGCTGCAATGCTGCCTAACCCTGACTCAAGCCTAATGGGCCATGGGCTTGAAGCCTCTGTCGCTGGGAGTCAAGGTTGAGTGTTTGCTCTCTGGCTTTCTCAGGTACTTGTCACAGTGAAGAAAAGCAGCAAACATAGTCACATCCTCCATTAAACACCAGCACAGGGGCAATGGCTGGATTCTCAATGACAACTCAGTATTTGGAATAACTGAGGAACTGGCTGGCTGGCTAGGCTTATAGAACAAAGCAATGGATGAGACTTGAACATGTTTAGAGCTAAAATGAGTTTATGAAAGGGACAGCACTTTTGACTTGGCATTAGTGCCGGGCAAAGTTCCTAAAGGTGGAGGAGGGAGTTTAGCTGTCAGAAAAGGACCCACCCACATTCCATCAAAGTTTATGGACCTCAGTGCCCAACTTCCATACAGAGCTGCCCCCAGGCCAACTCAAAAATTGTCCTGGGAGAAAAGACATTTCCATGGTCTTTCAGATTTCAAGAGACTAAAATTTTATACATTCTTCATTTTCCAGTGTTTCTTTTACCTGGGGTAGGGAGACAATGAGTGTGACAGGGAGTCTTAGAAATTAGACTCAAACTTGCTAGATAGCTGAAAATGACTTTGAAATCCTCATCTTCCTGGCTTCTCTTGTATGCTGAAATTATAGGTACACACTAGCACACCCAGTTTCCCAAATTCATTTTTTCTATTTATTTATGTATTTATCTATCTATCTATTTATCTATTATTTATCTATCCACTCATTAATTCATTCATTCATTCATTTGGTTGTTGTGGTGGAGGATTTTTGTTTGTTTTGGTTTTGGTTTTTGATTTTTGGTTTTTCAAGCTCTGGCTGTCCTGAACTTGTTTTGTAGACCAGGTTGGCCTCAAACTCACAGAGATCTGCCTGCCTCTGGCTCCCGAGTGCTAGGATTAAGGGTGTGCACCACCATGCCCAGATGAGCTTCTATTTCTTAATCCTTGACAAAGGAGGTTCCCAAGCACAATTTTAAACTGAGGAAGAGTAGTCTACATGGCATAAAGTGTTAAGGAGAGCAGCAAGCTGGCTTAAGGCTGACACAGTCCATGGGTTTTGCATGATTATCCAACTTTATCATCCCAGTGATGGAAGGACTATTGTGAAGTCCAACTTACTAGCAGGGACTAAAGAACTCTCTGTGGTATATGCACTGTTAGCAACTAAGGGAGTCACAGAGTGAATCCAGCCATGTTGGTCTGCCAGTCTTGAGTTTCAGGTTTCTGACAACCCTTATATAAAGAAAACCATATTTGTTCAGCAAGACCAAAGATCTCATTCTCCAACCTAGTTTTAAACTATTAAAAATTTTTGAGTTAGTTTTAAATAAGACAGAAAATATCACTTGGCATTAATATTAAGAGAACAAAACCAAAAACATACAAAGCAAATCATAGCAAGTTTTTTTCTCCTTAAAATTATGCTAAAGTCAAGAGAACAGTAATATAGTTTTTGTTGAAAAAATTGCTTTTCCTAAAGCAAATACTGAGATGTCTGCCTGGAAAACAAGTAAGTAAATAAAGTCTTATAAATATAGCTGTCCATAAAAAGTGGTTTCCTTTGGAGACACTTGTATACAGTCATCCAGAAAACTAATGTTAACACGTTCTTTCAAGTCCCAGTAGTTTGAGGAAAAAACACAGCAAAAAAGGAAAACATAAAAACAGGATTCTAATAGCTGGGAAGCCCCAACCAGGAGGAGGGGGAATTCTACCGCGAATCTGGGCATGTGTTCTAATTAAGAGAAGTAATAGAATACAAGTAATTCTAGGATATCAGACTACTTACCAAAATATTAATCTCCCACCATCCTGGGATTTTTTTATAAGATCAGAAGAGCAGTAGAGAAGAATTTGGCAAGAGAAAGCTAAAAATCATTTTCTGTAAACATCTGAAATCATAAATATAACCCCTTGTATTTCTCTAACTGCATTATATATGTAATGCATAAAATATACATTATATAATATATAACTCATGAGTCAACAATATTAAACCATTTCTTTGATAAATAGCTCATCAATGTACATATTATTTAGAATTAATGACGTCTTTGGATAAGCACGGTCAGAATTTTTAGCTATTTCTAACTACTTTTAAATAGATATAAGGGCACGCAGGATCTAATTTAGCCTCTTTATATGAGTTTTACTTCAGCTTTATCTACAAAATAGACATCAACTACCACTGAAATCTTAGAGCACCTTTTTACTACTGTAACTCCCAGCCAACCACCCCACTCAGAGCCAACATCTTAAGCACCACAAACGATTATCACCACCCTTAGTCGGTCACTATTGATCCTATCTCTCTCACCCCTCGAATCCTTATTCCACAATTCCAATATCTTAACCCCTTCAAGGCTAAACAAGGTACCCCCCCTCAAAGTTACCTTCTGCTTAGCTGATGAGTTTTTGGATAAATTAATGAGGACTGCTCCTTCCTGCCTCAAACCAGTCTTCTGTCTTCTCCCCCACCCCTCTCCTCCAGCATCAGCACCTATCCCCTACGAAAATCAAATCCCAGAGCATGGCGGGCAAGCACTATGGCAGCCAGCAGAAAGGCCTTCTGCAGACTGCCCAGAGATGTGGCCCCAACATAAACACATACTGCTTGGGCTACTGCCCACCCTGTTCCTCTGCTCACCTTGGTTCTACTTCTTCAATAGCTGAGGACAAAACAATCCTTGTTTGTTTGCTCAGCGCATTCAAGTCTAAACCACCCACAAGAAGCTACAAAAATGTAGGCAATAAGAAACAATGTCTGCGGTCTCATCCAAAAACTTCGAGCAAGAAATTGAAGGAATGCCTGGGGTTTCAGTCTGAACAATGAATGGGCTGAAGGCTTGGACCCAAGGTCCCAGCGGCTTTATTCACTCTCATACCCAAGACTCCAATCCTCAGGCCCACCCAGCCTGAAGTCAATGACAACTGCAGGACACGACACGTGAGCTCGCACAGTTGTGGCTATTTTGATTGGCATGTGGAAGCCAAGCTGGGGCTTCAGCCGGTTTGCTGATGCTGGCTGCTGAAAGGTTAATATTTTGCTGTTGTGTAGAAGCGTGGATGGAAATGATAGACAGTTCTCAAAGAAAACAGAAGGTGAGATGGCAACACATGTGGCCCCAAAGCGGCCGGCCCCTATGAACTTTGGGAATGAGTTCATTCAATGGCCTCAATACAATGGGCAACGTGTGAGAAACAGAGCTCTTCAGCCAAGATCTAACCCAGAATATTACAGTCTTTCCTTTGATTTTCCCACGCTCCCGTATTTGGGGATTTGAAAAACCAAAGAAAGAAGGTATTCTTTCGATGTAAGACTCAGCATTAAGTCACCTAGGAACAATGAACTTTTCTTTATCACTTTCAGCATCAAGATGAAACTGAACTTACTGATAACTATTTTCTTTTTCAGGCAGTCTTCCAGGCCAGTATTTGCAATTTATATCTAAGACTGGAGATTAGAAGTTTCAGATAGGGAGAAGGTCATTAAGGAGAGAAAGGAAGAGTCAGAGGAAAAACCAACCTTGAAAAACAGAACAAAGTACACAGAGACACAGAGGAGGACTCTGCGACTCAATGGTCCAGAGAACATTTGCCCCGACTGCCTATAAAGCTATTTAACATTTAACCATGCTCCCTCTACCAGCAGAGTACCGCCTGCTGACAAAAAAAAAAAAAAAAAAAAAAACTCTCTTTTGAAATCCCAAGAGTATAGGGAGGGGTGTGTTGGGCCGTGGGAGTAATCTGCATATGCTGAAGAATGTGAACAACACTGCCACAGGCCAGTGTCTTGGGCATTTTGCCTAAGAGGTCTGCTTTCAGCGAGGGGCGGAGGGTGCCACTCTCAAAACAGCTAGTAGAGTGACCAGCCTCTCTGCTTCTTGGCAGGCTTTGCCAGCTAACAGTTCCAGGGGAGTTTAGAGCCCATTCAAGAATTCCATCTCACGGAGAGCGTTTCCGATACAGTCATTTGATCATGCACCTGCTAAGCAACTGGCCTGGGAGCCACAGAGCCACATCCCCCACCATCCACCACCGGTAACTAGAAGGGCTCTTGCACACAGGGTCGAATGAGATGCAAAGAGCAAGCCAACCCACTACGCTGCAGCGTGAGGTCAGACATCAAGTGCAGAGATGACTCGCTTCCCTCCGGACAACTTCCCTGTCACTTTGTTCCTGGGGCAGGTAGGGGGTTTTTGTTGGTCTCCTTACCTAGAGGTGGCTTCGTCCTCTCCCTTTGCATGGCTCTCACCAACGACCTGGTCCTTGCCGCTGGGGTGGTAAGCAGTTAGCACAACTCCCGGGGAACTCGAGAGCCAGTTCATGGTGAGAGAAGGGGCATAATTTCTGGGATCCTGACAGAGAGGGGAATGAAGTTCCTGTCTCGCCTTGGCAACTTGCTCATTAGCAAGGGCCAGCCCCTCCCCTGCCCCAGCCAGTGATTCACAGGGAGAGAGGCGTGGCCTCTCCAGCAGGGCTTCCTGGCCCTGCAGTCACAGACAGTGTGTGACTCACAGATTTGTTCAAAACCGGTAATCCCAGCCAGCAGCAGCAGTTAAGGGGGCCTGGTGTGTGGGGATGGTCCCTAACTCCAGCCCCCAATGTAAGTACAAGCCTAGTGAACTAGGAAATCGTGGGTTGGGGCAGAGCCTTTTCCCTTTCCCCATTCCTGTTTCCATCTGATAATTTCTGCTACTTCATGTAACTCGAATAAGGCATTCCTTAACCCCTTCAAGCTGGTTGTCCACATTCACCACAGCAAAACCAAGGAGCCATCTGACCCACCAGAAAGGCTTTGCTTTTCGAATTAAAAATATTGTTATTGGATACCCTGCAATGTCAAACATACCTCTTGTTTTAGTAAAACACTCTTTAGGAAAATAAATCAATAATTATCTACCTAATGATCTCTTTGTTAAGAGGTATTGCTCAAAACAAAAGAAGTTCCAATATTTGCTGAGAACCTATTACTTTCCAGTTGGGTGGGGGTTGCCACTGATGCCCAGGAGCACTTCAGCTTGCTCAGTGTACTCAGACACAGACACAAACTATGAATATTGTAAAGATCATATATATATATATATATATATGGATATATGGATATATGGATATCCATATAATATATATATGGATATCCCCAAGAGTGATCACAAAGATAGCTAGGAATTTTAGTTTGTGGCTGGTGATTTGGATCCTTTGGTAGCTTCCTTGCCTTGTATACATAAAGTTCTAGCTTCATCTTCCCCTCCACACCCATACACACTGTAGTTATGATAGGAACCGGCAGGCCTGATGGCATATGCCTGAATTGTTCTCAAATGGATAACAAGTTCAAGGCTAAAACTAGGGCTAGAAAGACAGTTCAGGCGTCAGAGCACATAGTATTTGCTCAGGTTACCTGAATTTGGTTCCCATCACCCACGCTGGATAGCTTATAACTTTCTTGTGACTCCACCTCTGTGGAATCAGACACTTCCCTCTAGCCTCTGGGGCACTAGAACACATACGGAAAGAACTTGAACAGACATACATACACACACACAAATAACCACCTGAACCAACAATAAGAACAACAAAAATCAAGGTGTAGTGATATGAACAGCACTTGGAAGACAGAAGACAGAAGAAGACACATACCTTTAATCCTATCACTGGCAGGCAGAGGCAGTCAGAGCTCTGAATTCAAGGCCTACAGAGTTCCTGGGCAGCCCGGACTACACTGAGAAACCCTGCCTCAAAAAAAAAAATAAATAAATATCTGGGCATGGTGGCGCACGCCTGTAATCCTAGCACTTGAGAGGCAGGCGGATCTCTGAGTTGGAGACCAGCCTGGTGTACAAGATAAGTCCAGGACAGGGCCATTACACAGAGAAATTCTGTTTCAAAAAAGCAAAAAAAAAAAAGTTAAAAATAAATAAATTATATATATATATATATATATATATATCCACTGTCTTACTGTGATAAAAGATCAAGACCAAAAGCAACCAAGGGAGGAAAGGGTTTATTTGGATTATATATCCCCAAGGAGGGAATTCAAACAGGGCAGGAACCTTGAAACAAGAAGTGATACAAAGGTCATGTAAGGGTCCTACTTACTGGCTTGCTCAGACTTATTTCTCATAGAAACCAGGACCACAGCCCAGGGATGACACCACCCACCATGGGCTGGTCCCTCCCCCATCAATCAATAACTAAGAAAATGCTCTACAGGCTTGCCTGCATACATACCAAATCTCCTGGAGGCATTTTCTCAGTTGAGGCTCTCTGCTCTCAGATGACTATAGCCTACATCAAATTTGACATAAAACTAACATGTTCACCCACATTTTAAAACATTTTTATATTTTATGCATATGGGTATTTTGCTCACATGTATGTCTGGGCACCATGAGTGCACCTAGTGGCTGTGGAGACCAGAAGAGGGCATAAGATCTCCTGGAACAGGAGTCATACACAGTTGTGAACCTCCATGTGGAAACTGGGAGGCAAACCAGGGTCCTCGGGAAGAGTAGTCAGTGTTCTTACCAGCTGAGCCATCATCCTGGCCCTTTCAAAGTATGCACATTTTTCAAAAATCTCTTTTCTTTCATGTTACAGTGAACTCGCACACAAATGTTCCTTTTTAAAAAGACCTTATTATATATTCCTACCTCTCTCCATAATTAGCTGCTCAACATTTCTATCCTCTCCTCCTAAGGGCCCTCTGCTGTCCTCTCTTTTGAGCCCTCACTGTCTCAAGCTGAGACATACAATTAGGTGTTAGCTCTGCTCTTCATTTTGTTTTGTTTTTGTTTTTTTTTTCAAGACAGGGTTTCTCTGAAACTCACTCTGTAGACATTGATGGCTTCAACTCAGAGATCTGTCCCAAGTGCTGGCTTCAAAGGCATGTTCCACCATTGCCAACTCTTTACCCTATTCTCATCATCTCCTCTAAACTCTTTTTTTGTGCTGTTACTGAACTACTCCACCACCCCTTAGAGGATCACTACTTACAAACCTCCACTGACTCCCTGGCTGCATGACCTACTGTCATTCTCATTTCCTGCCCCAAGTGAGGCTTTGCCTCACCTACACACCCTTCTTCCCTCAGGCCACACTGACTTCCTTTTTCTTCCCTCTGCATCTGACCTCTCTTTTGTCCACATCCCAGGCCTTTCAGCAAATGCTAAATGGAGGAAGAATTCAGTGAACCTGAAGGTTCCTTTGATTTCAATCTTGACTTAAAATTAGTCAGACAAGTGGCTCCCGGGAACGTACCTGTACCCCTTTGGTGTTTACCAATTCAGGTAAAATGAAAAAAAAAATTACAGGAAGAGCCAGCCAGGGGGAAAGTAGATGAGAGTTTGTGGTTTTGTCTTTAAAATGACCTTGTATGGGAAAATGGTGAAGGGTCCCTATGTACCAACATCTCTTTAATGCTTTATGTCTTACAATCTCTTGTTTCTTCTCTGCTGACCTCCTTCCTTCCCTTCTCTTCCCTGGGCGTCTTTTATACCTTCATGTTTCTTCTCCTCTCCCTCCTTCCTTTACTAAATCTTCAGTCTCTTGGTATCATGAGGAGGACACTAGCACATTTCATGAGTCAATTGGTGATAACAGATTTTGTCCACTAGAAACCAAAACAATAATTAAGTCACATCTCTACCTAATTACAGTAACTTCATTTGCTTAATGAATTAATAATAATGTGCAGGTTAAAATGTAGCTATTTCACAAGTTTAAATAAAATTTGGGTTCAGGCAGAAAGTTAACTATGATACAAAGTGAATCCCATAACATCTATATAAATTTTGAAGCCTATTCATTACACAGAAAATTCTTCAGGCTCCTCTTCATTCTTCCCTGTAAGTTCTGTTGTTACTGGTCTGAAGATATGCTTGCCACAGGCAGATAGACAGTTAGTAGGACTAGTGTACACAGCTTCAGAGTTAAGCTCAAGTAGGTTAAAAATAGCTTCAGAATTTTACTGTCATCATTGAAGGAAACCTAACTATCTACATGAACCAATGACAGGGTGTTCTTCTTTCATAACGTAAAGTCTACCAACATTCATAGTACATTTTTTGGCTCTCTACCAGCATTCTTGCTTAGATCTTCTTTATAAAAAATGATATACAATAAACACATACTTTTGATGTTCCTTCACCATTTCAGACATTTCATGTCCTTGAAAATATTAATATTCCAAGCTACTGAGCTCATGCCACACACTTCCTGTTATGAGTCATCTTAGAAAGTAATTAAAAACATCAAGACAGTTTAAACATGAATTTCATTCATCCTCTTCAAATGTGGGGTACTGGATGTCACACAGGAAGGGGGAAGAGGGCTGTAATTTATGCATTCAAATTGTTAAAAATAGGTTGGCGAGAGTACTTCAGTGTTTGACAATTTGACAACTATGTTCAAAAATCATTTGAAAATTTCTTCAGTGCAGTGCTACTAGAATGAAAGAGTTTATTAATTGTTCATCTTTTGACACAGGCTCCTATCTAGTAATAAAAGATTACACTGGGAAGAAACCAAAACTACAGTTGAATCAACACATTTATTTATTGATATTTTCCCTTCCCCATCAGATGCAAAGCTGTATGGAAAGTGATCTTTCAAATGCCAACGTTAAACCCAATTTATAGTTATGTGTTATAACAAGAACGTAATTAGAGTGATCAGTTACAAACTTATTTTTTTAACCTAAGTGAAAAAAAAAAGAGCTTTAGAGTAGTACTCACAGATGAAAAGGGAATAGTACTCTGTGCTGCCTTGCTGATGTTTCACTGAGCCTTTATCATGAGGAATGTTTGAAAGCTTCCATTGTGGTCAGTTCTTTTTTTTTTTTTTTTTTTTTTTTCTTTCCTGAGACAGGGTTTTTCTGTGTAATAGTCCTGGCTGTCCTGGACTCACTTTGTAGACTACGCTGGCCTCGAACTCACAGAGATGTGCCTGCCTTTGCTTCTGCCTCTGCCTCCCGAGTGCTGGGCGTGTGCCACCAAACCAAACCGGGTTCCATTGTGGTCAGTTCTTGTAGAGGAGTTGCAGCTAGAAACATTCTACCTACAGAAACTGAAAGTCCTTGGAAGTGACACTTGTTACTAATTCTATCTGGGTCAAAGAGGGATGAGCCTTTGCCTTTATCTGGACAGCTTCAAACATTTCTACCTTGTTATCAAAGTTATTTTAACTGGCCCTCCAGGGGAAAATATGTATATGAGTCATACCCAGAATAATATGCAACTGTTACGGCTGGAGGCTATTTAGGGCTTCTTGCAAACATTTAAAGGGTTGGGGGAAGCTTTCTTACAGTTAAGGAGTTTATTGATAATAAATAATATTTGTGTGTTTGCTATTCCTTAGACCTAATGATATAGTTTCTCATTTACTCATACAAGAACCATAAGCATTCATAATATTAGAATTATGCCTACTGTGGACCTGAGGAAGGTGACATCTCCTAGTTTGTAGGTGGCAGAAGAAGGGCATATGAGCCTGTGTGTGTGTGTGTGATTGTTGAGGGCCAGAACTTAGACGTTGTTCAGGCTCCTGCTGTGTCAGTACTGACACTGCTTCCCTTATGAAAAGAGCCCTGAAGATAGTTAGCAAGGAGAAGAGCCTAAAGCATAGCTACCATGTTCAAGCAAACAGAAAAACTACAGTGCTTTGAATATTTATGTTCTAGCCAGCACACACACGTATTTTCTGGTACTTGGAAGTGGTTTCCTATGTCAAAGCACTAGGATTGCAGGACACTCTAAGAGACAATCCTCTCTAAAAGTGTTCTGCCCGTAGCAATGAAACAAAAGTATACTGCTCACTATAAACGTCTTTTCATTCTTTTTGGAAAAAAAAAAAAGTCCAGCTTCGGCAGGTTAAGTTTGTAACCTCAGAGGCATATAAGGTTAGTTAAACACTGGGCCTTGGAAAGGACCTTGGAGGAGCAGAACTGTGGGTGTTCAAGGTCACAGGGCTCCATGGTGAATCCACTTGTCATATTGAAACTAGACACTGTCCAACAACAAAGCCAAATGCATTGCATGACTAACTTTCCCATTAGTTTTCTTTCTCCTCATTCCTCAGTATCATGAGAGCTATGTTATAAATAAAAGTGAAGACTAAGGTATGGATGAAGAACATTTTAGAGCTGCACATACCAGAAAAGCGGAGTTTTGCTTATGCATAGAGACACAATCGGAAAGTCTTAAGTTGTATCTACAGATATGTTCAAATAGAAAGGTCTTAGCTTGAAATAGATGCCAAACGCTCCAAGGTTGCTTCCACCCACAGAAAGAAACCACAGTAGGGTCTAGGTTCCACCCTAGATAAAGGAGCGGGGCACAGACAGATCAAGAGTGCTTAGAGAAACTTAGGGAGGCTCCTATATAGAAAAAAGGAGAAAAGCAGAAAGATGACTCAGAAGGTAATGGCAGGAACCTCACATGGTTGGAAGAGAAAACTAATTCCTGTAAGTTGCCCTCTGACCTACCTACCAAGTGCACTCTCCTCTTTTCTCGCTCCCAAAAAGTCAAAATAAACTAAAGGAGGAAAAAAAGGGGGAGATGGGTTGGTTTATGCCTTGGAGGAAAATATAAATAAAAACTATTTTCTATTTTTTAAAAAAATGTTATACCTTTCCAAATGAAGTTGGTTCCAACATTCCGGAGTGACATCTAGCACAACCCGCTGTCTCCCTGACGAGCGTACTTAACACCACTGCACAAACTGGTGTCACTAAAAGGAATTTGTTTTGTGAGACTTATGGGAAGCATAGAATAAAAAAAAGTTTTCAGAAATGGAGATGTAAACTACTAGAATTTAAAACATCCTACATGCTGTGCCGGAGAGCTGACTCGGCGGTTAAGAGCACAGGAAGAGCAGAAGTCAGTTCCCAGCACCCACACTGGGCAGGTCACAACTGCCTGTAACTCTGGCTTTGGTGCCTCTGGTCTCCATAGGCACCAGCACCCACATGCATACACCTACACAGAGACAGGCACATACAACAATTAAAACATAATCATTTTAAAGACAAAAAGGTACCAAACATGCAGCATTGTTTTACAAAATCAGCAGCCTTCTCAACCAAGGTTGGCAACTGAAGCACTAAATGAACTATCCAGGAAGTCCACGATTCATACTGTAATTTTGCACTGGTGTGGGTGACAACAGCTTCCCCATGGCTCTGCAACCAGGTATCTGACTGAGACCCCTTCAGCAGGTCTGTTCTGCTCAAGAGAAGTTCATTCCTGGCTTCTTGATATGACTTTCACCCTGGTTCTTGAAGGATTCTAGACAGGCCTGCCTTCACACAGGTCTATCTGAGTCAAGCGAAACTAGTCATGTGACTCCTGGGAGCTAGTCACATGACTCCTGAGAGCTAGTCACGTGACTCCTGGGAGCTAGTCACGTGACTCCTGACTGCCTCTGCTAACCTAGAACTCTGAGAACCAGGGTTTGCAGAACTTATTTCTACCAAAATGACAGTAAAGATTATTCATAAATTAAAATCAAGCTCTATAGTGGGTGTGAGTGTGTATGTGTGTGTGAATACAGATTCCTTGGAAATAACCGCTAATTGCTTTTTAAATATGGCACATACTTTTTTTTTGTTTGTTTTTTTGAGACAAGGTTTCTCTGTGTAGCCCTGGCTGTCCTAGACTCTCTTTGTAGACCAGGTTGACCTCGAACTCCCAGACCTCGAACTCGCAGAGATCCTCCTGCCTCTGCCTCCCAAGTGCTGGGATTAAAGGCATGCGCCACCACGCCCCTTTTTTTAAATAATAATCTTATCTTTTGTTTTAAGATTTATTATGTATACAGTGTTCTGTCTGCATGTATGCCTGCAGGCCAGAAGAGGGCACCAGATCCCATTATAGATGGTTGTGACCCACCATGTGGTTGCTGGGAATTGAACTCAGGACCTCTGGAAGAGCAGCCAGTGTTCTTAACCTCTGAGCCATCTCTCCAGCCCCTACATGGCACATTCTTTTAAATCCTTGAGAAAATTTGATATTACAGCAAGACTATTTTCCAAGAATCTATTAAAGTTGAGGGATAAAGAATCACCCCTCAATACCAACCTAGAATCACAGAAGAAAATTTATTTCTGAAAAACATTGGTATAATTTGTTTTCTTTAGTGAATTTATGCCTTTGTGTCATTGGCTGTATATTCTTTCTGTGGGAAAGAATTTTCAGAAAAAAAAAAAAAACTAGTGAATTACTTACCAAATTTGGAATATGATTAATTCAAGAGGGTCTGACCTTTCACTTGGCAACAGACACTGTCATCTACAAGCTTTATGCTCAAGAACTACACAGTTCACTTAAAAACAAAAACAAAGCAACTCCCCCCCACACACACCACACACAATTCATAGTGTTTTAAGTCACCTGACAGCTTCATTGATGGCTATCCTGGGATGGGTGGTCTGAGGCCTGGCTGGACACACATGGGGCATTGGTCTGGTTTTGAAGTAAGAGTGCTGAATTTCCACGTATTTGCTTCCAGAGTCATTGTCCTTTACACTTATTACTACAAGAATTTACCCCAAATGCCCTACTCTCAATCTAAGGGAGACACAGCTCTTTAAATGTCCTAGTACCCAAAGCAGTTTATATGCTCTTGAAGTACCCTCTAAAAATACCTAAAGAAGTGTTTCCCATCATTCTGTTCAGTAATTTGCTGACCTCTCGTCCTTACCAAGGCTCTGAGAACACAGCTATAATCAAGAGGACCTGAGCCTTATGACATGTTAAAGAGAGACTCAAAATTACAGGGCTGAGGCTATCCAAAAGCTATCTACATCCAGTCTAAGCTACTCTTTTTATAGAAACAGCTCCTGAGGGGTAAAAAAAAAAAAAAAAAAAGCATGTCAAATGGTTATAGAGCCAAGGCTGAGAGACCCGGAAATCTCTACCTCCTAGTACCAATACACTTTCCGGAAGTATAGTCAAGTTTACGAGCTTCCAGAGCAGTCAAAAAAATATACTATAAGAATTTATGGCAGCCTTAATGAATCAATCTTCAAACATTTATTTATTTTGTCAGTAGCACACATCACAGGAAGTGTGTATATTCAGAAGATAACTCCTGTCAGAGAGGTTCCAGTGATCTAACACAGATCATTAAATTTGGTGGCAAGTTCCCATGCTTGCTAAGCCATCTTGCTAACACAACTAATAATTTTTAAATAGCTTTTTTTTTGTTTTGTTTTTTTGAACTCTGAAGTTAGGGAACAAGAAAATCTCCACAGAACTCTAAGGTTGTCTATAATTCAAATAGCAAGGAAAAAAAAGGTGAATTCTACTACAAAGTAAATCTATTTTCTGTCAGCCTCTTTTCCAAGTATTTCATCTCTGAAGTTTCCTTTAAAAATGTCATATATAGCCAGACATGGTGGCACACACCTTTAATCTCAGCACTTAGGAGGCAGAGGCAGGTGGATCTCTGTGAGTTCAAGGCTAGCCTGGTCTACACAGTGAGTCCAGGACAGCCATGGCTATATAGAGAAACCCTGTCTCAGAAAAAAAAGGTGTCATCTCTATATATAAGTGCTTACACTATAATATTAATACATCACATTCCTACAGGTATGAATTAATAAGCAGTAGTAAACATAATAAAATCCCATGTGGTCATCATCTTCCAAGCATGTGGCAATACCGTTCATATATACACAAACAAGTCTAGAGTACAGTGGACATTCACAAAACTCGGCTTCCATCAC
>CAJQZJ010010411.1:12122648-12144926 GCA_907164525.1 Lophiomys imhausi
GTGGGAGGAGGACATTCACAAAACTCGGCTTCCATCACACCTGGTGTAGGAGGAGGAAGGCTGGAAGCCTTGGTGTGATGAATGGAAGTATTCTCTGGGAATCTTCGCACTCACGTGTTACAACATGCTGGTGCCTCTTCTGCTTAAGCAGAAGGAGTTTTTAAAAGCCCAGAAGGTGACTACAGCCTTCCAAGTCTTGGAATTTAAACTTCACGCTGTGAGGTTCTGAGAAATGTGTCTCTCTCTAAGTTATCAAGGACTTGAATCAACACAGTAGAATCACACGTTTGGTCAGAAAGATGAGTCATATTCCAGAATTCTCCCTACTGCAAGTCTGCCTTGCTCAAAAAGCAATATTTGTCTTAACCTTGCAAAGATTATCAAAACAAAGCTGTGGTGAGTGCAATGAATACATCACCAAGGGGGAAAAAAAGAACGAACACACACACACACACACACACACACAGACACACACACACACACACACACATACACACACACGCACACACGCACACACGCACACACGCACACACGCACACACACACACTCTGAAGCTGCCCAAAACAGGGTAGTTTCATTTCTGTACAGGAAGACTGGCTGTACTTTATTCTTCGCAGCCTATTGAGGATGTCAGTGTATTCAGGAATATCAAAAGAAAAGTCAGTGGAATCACCATCAAACATTTTCTTTTAAAGGCCTTTTCAAAGATTTCAGGCCAGAACAAAAAAAAAAAAAAAATCCACCACCTCAAATGTGAATGAGAGTCATAGAATGAAGCTATCGGAGAACCCCTCAATACCTAGGAGCAAGCCCCACCCACCAGCAGTGGTGTTTGTGGAGCACATTGAAGAAATGAGCAAGCCTTCATCTTAAAAACAAAAACAAAAACGATTCATGTCAGTCCACGTCTCCATTAAAGCCACATGCCAGCTCATTTCATAGACACTAGCTGGCTTCTAACATACTTTGGAGAGGCTTGATGAGACTGGTACCACCTAGCCCTCTGACATTTATTTTCAGTAAGAGTGGGTGAAGGTGTAGCCATAATACTGAGCATTGGATCAGGCATGCAAAAAAAAAAAATAGATTTCAATACTAAGAGAAGGAACACATTTTTAGAAAGCCAAAGAACTTTGGGATGTACTTGGATATGAAGGAATAAGGCACAACTAAGACACTGCATACGATTCACCTGCTCCGAGCTTTCTGCATTGACCATTTACTGATTCCTGCATACAGAAACGCTTGGGAACATACCCAAAAGAATGACTACAGAGAATTGAGTCATGGTGTAAGAGCAAGTCTTCCTTCAAGAGAGTGACAATCATTGGATGCCAAGACACAGACGCTGTCTATGTTCAAGGTCAATGTGTTGCAAGATAGGTGACCATTTAGTTGTGATGTTCTGTCTCTGGTGTTGTAAGGTGACTATACGTCACAATAATTTGTGACACAGTTTACAAAGAACTAGGAGAGAATTCAAAGTTTCTCAACATAAAGAAATAATAAGCTAAGGGGTGGACATGCTAATTACACTGATTTGATCATTGTGCAACATGTGTAAATTATTATATTATATCCCATAAATATGCATGATTACCATATGTCAATTTCTAAAGTGTTCTGGGAATATTATACTATGGAGAAGGGGAGGCAGGAATTTAGAAGCCAATATAAAAATAAATAAATTTGTACCAGACCCTTAGGGACTTTTAGTGCATTAACCTACATATATTCCAGAAGCAGTAGAAAACAATGCAGAATGAATGGGCAGGGTAGAAACATAATCAGATCTATGCAAAGAAGGGATGCTTCCTGGCTACGAATCATGTGAATAGAAGGCAGAAGACAAAGATCAGCTACAAGGTCACAGCAGTTAACATGCGTCAGCAGGACACTGTTTCAGCAATGAAAGACTTGTCTGGACCTAATCTCCTCCTTCCAGGGATGATACAAAGAAACTTCATAGCAAAGAAATCTTCAAGACCTGGAAGAATGTACACAATTATTCCAGTTTGCAGCCTAGATAAATGCAGACATCTAACACACAATGAGAGGAACTGCCCTGGTGTGACCCCACAGTGGGAAGGCCTCAGAAAACACGTGGTTATTAACTACCTGTGGGATGGAGAAAGAAATGCATCAAAAATTTCATGATTAAAGTTTCAGAACCCTAGATGTTCTTCCCCAAGAGAGTAATTTGTCCAGAGAGACAGGGACAGACAGACAGACACACACACACACACACAGAGAGAGAGAGAGAGAGAGAGAGAGAGAGAGAGAGAGAGAGAGAGAGAGAGAGAGAATGCATGCCCACATTCTTGTGTCATGTTGAATGCTGTATTTGTTCATTTCTTGAAGATACTATTAGGGATTTTCTCTTAGTGCATTAAACTTCAAACTCCTTTGGTTTGTGATTTGAACCTAAAGAGATGTGAACTTACTGAGCACCTGTGAGGTCCCAGGTACCCATGAAGCCCTTCAAACTATTTTTTCTCTTGTGTTGCCTGCTTGACATCCATGTTGACAGTCTCTAAGGTGAGCCAGTGTATCACAGAGCAAAGGTTTGATAGTCAGGGAAGATACTAGACCTGCTCAGAAACCTAACTTGAACTTTTAGTAGCAAGCATGTGTATCTTCTTCATTTTGGCTTGATATTGTATTACTGAAATAAATCTATTTCCTGTTATTTGATACTTTGCAGCCTACTTGAAAAATACTAAGGCAAAATAAAATCTCATAGTTGAAAATGATAGGCATTCTGGCACATGGCTGTAACCTCAGCATTTGAGAGTTTCAGGCAAGCTTGGGCTACATATTAAGTACTGGGGTCAGCCAAAGGTATAGTAATATAGTAAAACCCTGCCCTAAAAAAATCAGGCTAGACTCAGACTCAGAAGTCTTAAAAAGTATCCATGCGTTCCCCCATGACTCCACTTTGGTTCAAGCCCGCCTTTCTTACAGCTGAGATCTAGTGTTTTACAGCAAGCTTTGAGTTCCTAGTCCTTATCCTTAATTTCTAACCTGCCCTAAAGGTTTTGTCTCACCAAAGCAAAAGTAAAGTATGAACTGAGTCATATAGAGGTGACAGTGTTTTTGAACATTTGGTTTATACCATTCTCTGTGAACAATGAAACAAGGAAAACATCTGCTCCCCAAACTACAGGCCAGTTGATACAATATCCTCTTCCTTTCATTTAAATGGAGGTCATTCCTTGTTTACAGGATGAGGGCAAGGGGTAAGATTCTTCCCGAAAAGGATGCAGTGCATGTTACAGTTCTGAAGTTATTGTGTGAAGTCACTACACTGGCTGCTCATGGAGACTAAAAGGAATGCAAAAGCACGCATGCTCGGCATCCTGGGAGAAGCCTGAGGGCGCTAGGGAGGCTCTGAGACCAAAGGCTCCTGGAAGGCCACTGACTTTGCTCATTGATGCCATGGAACCATCTGCTTTGGAATCTGTGGGAATGAATGTGTCCCAAGTTACAGGAGCAAGGTTCTTCTGAATGCTGGGAGAAAAGGATAGGTGACCCAGCTTCTCTTCCCTGAGTGGCAGCTGCTTTACATTCCCACCACACAGATGAGAATGCTGCAACTCCAAGGGCAGTGGCTGGCTCAGGTTTAAAGAGAAAAAGCAGAAAGGAAGAAGGCAGAGCTAGAATCCAGAATACAATTGATTTGATCCAAAAGTCTAGATTTTTCATTATTCTAGCCCACTTGCAAAACATCATGGGTAATTTTAAAGTGAGTTTAGTAGTGCTATGATAACTTCCCCAATCTAAAGGAGCTGGCCTTTGTTAGGTGTTCAGTTCTTTGCATGTCACGGGTAAATAAATACCATAGGCAATAATATTATGGATACCAATAATAGTATTGTGCATTCAAATTTGAGAACTACTAACATGAATAAAAGAAACCACTCAGGATCACTAAAACACAGAAATAAAATGAGCAAATGCAACCAGCGTTGGGGTTACAAGCATTGGGGGTATTGAGACAAGATCTCACTCTAGCTTACAGTTCATACAAGCTTAGAACCTCCTTAGGTAGCTCAGTCTGGCCTCAAACTCATGGTATTCCCCCCTCCCATCCTTCCCCCTCAGCTTCTTGGGTACTGTGATTATAGAGGTAAACCAGCATGCTTGATTAATTTTATCAAACTTGATTCTTTTACGAGGTATTTTCCATTTCTTGTAAGTGTAAATACACAGAAGTACTGCCAATACTTGTCTGTATTTGGTAAATAATTTATAAATCTTAAAAAATTCTGTGTACTCTTCTGACCCTCAAGGCAAGCGGCATATTACCTCTAAATAGTAATTAAGTGTTCCGATTATGAAGACAGATGACAGAAAAAAGAGAACCACACACAATGGAGGTCACTCTAGGAGTGGAATAAGCTTGTCAACTTTTTTGTGACAAACACAAAGAGCAGGTTAGTTATAGCTGGTTCCCTCCTTTTGTTTTGTACACAGAAATAATAACTGGCTTCAGTGTATTTCAAAGGCATGTATTTCAAAATGGCAGTCACTACTCGTGTGCGTGTGTGAGTGTGTGTGTGTGTGTGTGTGTGTAGTGTGTGTGTGTATGCGCATGTGAGTGTGAGTGTGTCTCTGTGTGTGTACATGTGTGCATGTTCACATACCTACTTATAGAGGCCAAAGGACAGCCTTGGGTGTTATTTCTCCTCTTTCTTTCTTTCCTTCTTTCTTTCTTTCCTTCTTTCCTTCTTTCCTTCTTTCCTTCTTTCTTTCTTTCTTTCTTTCTTTCTTTCTTTCTTTCTTTCTTTCTTTCTTTCTTTCCTTCTTTCCTTCTTTCTTTCTCTCTCTCTCTCTCTCTCTCTCTCTCTCTCTCTCTCTCTCTCTCTCTTTCTTTCTTTCAATTAGGACAGGTTCACAGGCCTGGAATTTACCAAGTAGGCTATGTTACAGGTTATCTGACTGGCCAGAGAGCCCAAGAAATCCACTTATCTTTACACCTGCCTTCACTTCATCAGTGCTGGGATTATCAAACACCTACTAGCAAGGCCTGGTTTTCTTTTCCATAGGTTCTAGACATGGAATCCTGGTTGCCATTCTTACAAGGCAAGCACTTTCCAGACAGCTATCTTCCAGTCCAGCAGCCACAACTGTAGCTTTACTGGCGTATCCTTCTTTATCTTTAACATTTGCTACCTCACAGAATGTCTCCTAAGTCCTTACCACAGGGCTACCTCACAGAATGTCTCCTAAGTCCTTACCACAGGGCAAGATTTGACCGTCCCTTTGTGTAACTAATGAAACCTCAGAGTACAAAAGCCGCCAGAGCAGCTACAGCATTCCGAGCCCTCTTGAAGTCTCTTGGAGGAATAGGTAACCATGATGCCTGCAGGCTTATTACATCTGAGAAAGGAAATACTATGGATGCAAGATTTAATCATGCAAGGGTTACATATATTCTCTCTGGGAAAGAAATAAGGGGGACCTGGCAGGTGGTCCACGGCAGGCAAGAGTGTGAACTGGAAACAAGTGGGAACGAAAACCTGGTTTAGATTGACTTCGTCTACCTGGACCCAGACTTTCAGGAATCTGATGCCAGAAGGTTTATGCCCAACAAATTTAAACACAGTATAATATGGGGAAAGAATTTCTGGTGTAATATAATCCCTGGTGCACAAGGAAGTATAATTATATCAAAACTCGACTCAGGGTACACATCATTTCTTCCAAGATGGGTGCTAGAGGTAGAACCCATGGCTTAAGGGCCTAAGGAAGTGACTGGCCTGGTCTCAGTCATACAAATAGCCTAGGGGTCACTTGGGCTATTAGCCACCTCTGGTTCTGGTCATGGGAGCTTCAGAGAGTCTCTGGCTATACAGATAGTGACAAGGTTATTTAGACTATTAGGTGTGTGTGGTCCTGGTTGTAGGCACGTGGGGAGCCCCTGGCTGTAAAGGTAATTTAGATTACTATTCACCTCCTGTCTTGGTTGTGGGAGCTTGATATGGCCTGACTCAACAGATAACCAGATCACCAGGCTATTAACCAGCTCCAATTCCCAGCTTTCTGGATGAAAGAACAGGTGGTACATCTTTCCCATTGGAAAGACAACACTGGGTGCTTAATACTCCTGGTCTCCCTTGAGGTCTGTGGGTGTGGGGTCCTTTGTGATATGCTCCCAACCAGCAAATATCAAGCATGAGTATTTTTTATACTTCATACACTTTAAATGTATAACAACAACACTAAAAGGAACTCTTTGTGTGTGTTGGGGTGGGGAGTAAATAAAATCTCACTATGTAGCCCAGGTTGTCCTAGAACTTGTTACATAGACAGGGTTGGCGGCAAACTTGGAACAATCTACCTCCCTCTGACTCCCTTAGTACTGGGCTTATAGCTGTTCCACTGTGTCCAGCAGTATAACCTTTTTTATAATGAATTTTGACTCTGTAATGAAGGGATCTTCCCAAAGTGATCCGCAATTACACTGAGAAAATGCTAGGTCCAAGAATCCAACCACATTGGGTCAAAGTCAGCATTGCATCCAAGTGTATCCCTACTTCCTTCCTGGTTCCTTGTCCCATGTAACAGTTGCTTGAGAGTGTTCTTTTAGATACTTTAAATCAACATGGCTAAAACCATCAGAGTCCAGTTCTTTCTTTCTCTTTTCTTTTTGTTTTTGAAGACAGGGTTTTTCTGTGTATCCCTGGCTGTCCTGGACTCGTTTTGTGGACCAGGCTAGGCTTAAACTCACAAAGATCCACCTGACAATTACAGACAGCTATGAATTGTCATGTGGATGCTGGAATTTGAACCCAGGTCCTTTGGAAGAGCAGCCAGTGCTCTTAACCGATGAGCCATCATCTCTCCAGCTCCCAGAGCCTGGTTCTTAAAGTAGAAGCTTTTTTCTCTCTCTCACATAGATGATGTAGGTACTGGCTTAGGGCTCACTCAGACATCTTTAAAATCTAAGCAACATTTCCATACATAATCATTTCATTTCTATTATATTCACTTTCAAAATACCTAGCCCTCCATCCTACCACTACCACCACACCATATTTAAGTTACATCTTTTTTTTTTTTTTTTTTGGTTTTTCGAGACAGGGTTTCTCTGTATATCTCTGGCTGTCCTAGACTCGCTTTGTAGACCAGGCTGGCCTCGAACTCATAGAGATCCGCCTGCCTCTGCCTCCCAAGTGCTGGGATTAAAGGCGTGCGCCACCACCGCCCAGCTGAAGTTACATCTTATTCTCAAGATTTCCTCTCCTGCTACATATGCAGACCCTATAGAATTCTATATCCTTTGAGGGAAGGAAGTTTTCACTGTCTCCTTATCTTCAAAATAACATCAGGGGTACAGTCCCTGGTTGATATTGCTGCTAATCCAAATGTCACTGATCTGGCCAAGGACACAGGACTTCAGGTGCCCTGCTTCCCTAGAAAACAGGCAGATGAGTTGATACAACTCTGAGAACATAATGGAGTAATGGAGTGCATTCAGGTTTCTGATAAGAGAATTCTTCCCCTAGTAAGATAAATGTTGGCAGGCTATAGTTAAGAATAAGCTATTGCTGAATTGGTCATGGCTAATAAAATCCTGTCACCTGAGAAGGAAACCTAGTGCCCACTTGCACATTCTGAAATAAGAAGGAATCTGTGTTTATTTCTTTTTATGTTTATTTTATGAATATGAACATTATGCCTGCATGAATCTATGTGGACCACAGGCATGCCTGGTGCCCACAAAGGTCAGACAAGGGCATCCGATACCCTGGAACTGGAGTTAGGGATGCTGTGAACCACCATGTGGGTTCTGGGAACTGAACCTAGGTCCTCTTGCAAGAGCAGAAAGTGCTCTGAACTGCTGAACCATCTCTCCTGCCTTTCTCTCTGTCCCTTTATCTCCCCCCCACTTTTTTTTTTTTTTTTTGGTTTTTCAAGACAGGGTTTCTCTGTGTAGCCCTGGCTGCCCTGAACTCACTTTGTAGACCAGGCTGGCCCGAGCTCATAGAGATCCACCTGCCTCGAGCTTCCCCTTTTTAAAGAATCCAGAATCACTACCAGTTAGGACTGACTAATTTGTCAGTAGTCACAACCTGTCTTTGTCTTACTGAGCTTCGGCATATAAGTTTTTTTTTTTTAAATGCACAAAAAAGAACACAAAGTCCGCAATCCTCCACGGCACAGCATTAAATTACCACTTTCAACTAATCAACAACTATAATTAAGTCTAATTATAAATTACAAGTACCTAATTTTAGAAGACCTTTGCTTTATAAATCCTAGACATTAGAGACATTATTAACTTTGCTACTTGAAATCATTCCAAGGCTGGAAGCCTCCTCTATGCATTTTCCCCTCCTGTATGTGGCCCCAAAGCAGACATGTGATCAGGGTCTTCTATCTCTAGGGCCAGAACAGAATCATGTGATGTGAACTGGAATCCCTGAGAGGATATCTGCATGCTACCCATCCGGATCTTACTTTTGCTGATACTTAAATTCTCCCTGTGGATTTCAGACTCTGGTTTTTTTTTTGTTTGTTTGTTTGTTTTTGTTTTAAATATCCTGATATACTCATGGTGGGGATGTGGTAAATCCAAGCCCTATGAATTTAATAAAAGCATGAACCACAGAGATCCCTGACAATGGAAAGAAGACTCAAGAAGATACAAACTTGTACTGTATCATGCACAAGTAGATAGCAGGGGCCTCTTGTTTTTAGCTTCCAAAAATCATCAATTATGTTCTACTGGGTTTAGAGCATTTAACTAGAATTGAAATGGCTAGAAAGTATCATCTCTGTCATACATAACAGCATAAAATAATATTCTAGTCACCTGAGATCTGATGGCCCAATGGCATCACACTGATATTTTTCATGTATAAAAGGAAGGTTGTTGGGGCTGGGGACAATGTCTCATTGGGTAAGCAGTTTGAACCCTGAGAGCCCATATGATGTCAGGCACAGTAACCAACATCTTTAGCCTCAACCAGTGTCTACCAGGATGGCTGACAGAAGCAGGAGAATCTCCAGAGTTGATCGACCAGCCACCCTGGCACACAGTGGGTGGTAAACAACAGAAGATGGAGCCTGTCTCTATAACAAGATATAAGGTAAGGACTAACACCTAATGTTCGGCACTTACACAGGAACATGTACACAATCACATGAGTGTATACACACATACACACACGTAGATAAACACACACACAGGGTAGGGGCAAGCATGTAGGCAAGTAGGTAGGAAAGCAGGCAGGCAGAGAGAGTTAAAAATAAAATTAAAAGGTAGACCACATTACACTCTGGAACTGCTGGACTTCTTTCCTCTCCAATACGATGAGTCCATGATCACTTGATAGACGCTGATGGTGTGATAAAACGTTGACCTCATACTGTCAGTTATATACACTGGATGGTAACAGCCATCAGCTAATTAAAGAGATGTTGTCTAACCCTCCCTTACCTCTGTAGATATCATATAGCCAAGGGTGATATCAGCAAGTTAAATGAGAGAAATATTTGCCTCTCTGGCCACTCCTTCAGAGGACTTGGCAAACCTTCAGGTCAGCTGCTAATCAAGTGAGTATCAGTGGTTCTTTCCCCTGGAATACAGAGTGGAAATATCTGCTAGCCATTCTGGTAATCACATGGCACTGACCACGTAAACAGGTACAATGACAGTGGGTATAGTCTTGCAACAGAGAGAAAGGTGGTCGGGGATGACTTGCCTTGGAAGAGAAAGCTCATATGAGGAGTTATCTTTTCTGTTCAGGATTAACTTTATCTCAAGGGATGTTAGCAGCCTGTATCATGTGATGATAACTTGGGACACTTCTGAATGCAGCTGTCATGGTGGTACCACCCTGCCCATCCTGGCCACAGTCTCTCAAAACAGGACACTTGGCCCTCAGTGGCAAGTCAGGCTAAGTATCACATCGAACTCCAATGGGAAATGAAGAACCCTGGGGTATTGAGATTTTAAAAGTCTACTGGCTTTTTTATTCAATAATAATAATAATAATCACCATCTCTGTAACTTTACACAAATTAATTTTTCTGGGTCTCTACTTCCTCAGCCGACAAGGGAAGGGTTAGTCAGACCACATGGGATCCCCCTTTCCACCAGTGGTAAGTCTATAAGCATAGCATAAATCATCTAAAATGTGCAGCTCAAGCAAGTATTCACTGGGTGCCCTGAACAAGTATGTCATGGTCCATGTTAATACTCAGAATAGCGTTGACATTCTCATCATTTTGGAAGCGAAAAACTAAAACAAAGCGTGCAAACCCACAAACAGAAGATAATCAGAAACACAGCCTCAGACTGGGACTGAAACCCCAATGAAATTGGATCGGTAGAATCAGTCTGTCACATCAGTTCATGGCTTCACTCTTCAGATTTTTTAAACTGATAGATCAAGGGAATAGTCGTTTAACTTAAAACACAGTGCTAGATAAAGCGGGATGATTCCCCCAGCAATCCCCTAAGAAGGTACAATGCAGTAACACACAGAAACTGAAATCAAAAGCAGCCACCAGAAACCCAACCTTCGGCACCCATGCTCTAAGTGCTGAGAACATATTCGTGGTGTGACTCCCTTCCATTCCAAACGCTCTCCATTCACCTGTCATTTCCGTAATGCAAAAGCCAATGTTTTCACCTGTGTTCAAATTAGGTGAGCTTTTAGCTATAATTTGGTTGCCACCTGCTGGCTGAAAGACAAAAATCTTCCCTCAGCAGCAAAAAGCTGCTCGGTAAATGCAAAGGACACGTGCAAACAAAAGAAATCCTTACCCTTAGCCATTATGGGTGAGCTTGGGTTTCCTTGCAAACTGGAAGGGAATAGATACTGAATGTGTGTGTTGCAGGACAGACACCATACTGGATCCTCCCGATGTGTTGCTGCTTGTGCTCAACCATAAGCCATGTGACAACCCACCATTTTGAAGAAGGAAAAATAAGCAACTGGCATCAGATGATGCCACCAAAGGTCACGATGAATTCCAAAACGGGCCAAACAGAGCATTTATCCGCCTCCAGCATGTCCACTTTCCCATCACCACACGAGTTTTCGCCACCCTGGAATGCCCAGGGTGCCTTCCAGCACACAGAAGATGCTGACTGGAGGCCTTGCGCTGCAGGGCTGCAACGTGCTGCTAAGTCACATAAGTCACAAAGCGATCAGAGGGTTTCCCAGGCAAGCCGAGGCGGGCCAGGAAAATACCTCATCCCCCCTGCAGGGGGCGCCAGTGACAACCAGTCAAAATAACAATAGACTAAGAACGCTATGGAAGTCAGCAATGGAGATCAGGAGTTTGTTTTTGTTTTTGTTTTAATAGAAACTCATGATAAACATTCAATCCTTCAGCTAAAATACTTAGAAGAGAGGGTGGCTACCCTTTGCTTCACTTGGTAAATACTCAACGCTCACGTGTGTCCCCATGGACCGATTGTACCCACTGGGTTCTGCTGCCTGAGTCACACAAAGCTCAGGTCTGGCCTCAGACAACTCACGGTCTAGCTGGACAGGCACACAAATGCTGGACTTTCCCCTCTGCCCTCCTATCATCCCCCTTTGTCTCTGAGAGGCATTACTGGATGGCTAATGGCTGAGGGATTAACTGTGCCAGGCATTGTCCTAAATTAACTAAATCTTCCCACTATGGTAAGAGAGCAATGGTGTTTGCGTTAGAAGGAGAACTGATATCTTACTCTTTCTTTAATGAATGTGAATGAAAGCAACTTGCGTAATTCCACACAAGTCTCTCACGTGATAGGAGCAGTGTGCAGACCCAGGCCCCCTACATGGGTCACATGTTTAACCTCCCAGACAGCGGCTCTCAAACCTTCCTAAACACTGTGACCCTTTAATACA
The DNA here is from genome assembly GCA_907164525.1 of Lophiomys imhausi. NCBI lineage: Eukaryota > Metazoa > Chordata > Mammalia > Rodentia > Muridae > Lophiomys > Lophiomys imhausi. The sequence continues at coordinate 12,134,510 of CAJQZJ010010411.1, forward strand.
GTTCCTCGTGTTGTGGTGAATCCCAACCAGGACATTACTTTCATGGCTACGTCATAACCGTAATTTTGCTAGAGATATGAATGTAACATAAATATCAGCTATGTGACTCATATGAAGGGTTGGCGACCCACAGGTTGAGAACCTCTGAGAGAAGGGGCGGGGAGGATGGTTCCAGCTGCACAGAAGAATAGACACCGGGGTGGGGTGGCATGGGGTCAGTGACTGACAGGTTCGCAGAGGGTAAAGACGGATTAGAGCTAACCCTGAAATTTTCACTAGAGCTTGTTCCCTACGATTACCACCATTTTGCCTCTAAAATCAAGAACGATGCTATCAGAGGGTCAGGGAGCTGGCTCAGCAGGTAAAGGCGGTTGGTATACAGCTTGATTTGGACCCCCGGGATTGACTCCCAACAGCTGTCCTCTGACTTGCGTATATGCCAATGGCATATGCATCCCACCGTGTCCCCACACTGATAATAAAAAACTTAATGAGTAACGATACCATCACAAGTGTGAAGAACAACCCTGCACTTTGCCTAAGGAAGCTCCTGGCCGGGTCGCTGAGAGAACTTGTTCACAGAGCGCTTGTACTGTGGAGAGGCGCCTAAACGCTTATAGACAGGGCTTAGTCAAATCAGAACAGTTGTCAGCTTGTGGGCCGAGTTCAAATACAGCCTCATAATCCAGAGTCCATAGGAAAGATGCGAGAATCACCACACACTCCCGGCACCCTTCTGAAAGTCACACCGCACTAAATCATTTTCCCCGGATGAGACCTCACTGGGCAGTTTTGGAAGGGGTGACAATTATCATTTCGGAACCATTTCTAATATTCATCTGTTGCTGCTGTAATTGAAAGCCGTAGTTATGACTCACACTTATCATGACTCAAACAAAATAATAACACTGAAGGCAATACATAATGAGGAACACGAATCAGAAAAATTAACCTGTCCAGAATTAAATACACATAAAATAATGGCTAATCACCAGTGAGTGGACAGATATTTCTAGTCACCCTCTCAGGGAATTGGTGAATAAGAGGCACCTGTTTTTTTTTTTTTCTTCCTCACCATAGAATAAGATGGACCCATTCCTTTTCCTTTAGATGTAGGTCAGGGGGAAGCATGAGAGAGATAAGGAAAAGAACTGTACATACATGCAGAGGACTCTAAAGAGAATTTTACAGCCATATTACAGTTGCCATTGTTCTAAAGTACTTCATAATCACTACCAACCTCCTAAAAATATGTGCACGGTACTCTGTCCTACCACTAAATAACACAATAGTCCAAGAAAAGTATTTATCTACAGAGGATAATCAAGATGGTGTGAAATTCCCAAAACATATTCCATAGGAGAAAAGTGAAAGAAAATAGGGACACTGACCTTCAAGAATAAAAAACAAGGCCAGCACAATGGCTCAGCAAGTCCCATGTCCTGAGTTCAGTCCCAGAAAACCACATAAAGTGGTACAAGAGAACCAACTCCTGAAAAGTGGTCATCTGATCTCCATGCCCAGGACTACATACCTACATACTATATAAAAAAATAATAACAGCAGCAAATGTTTCCTGAATATATCTGATGTTCTGACTATCAGATAGCATGCTAAATGGTTTACGTGTGTTGTTTAACCATTGCTACAACATGAGGTATGATTCTAATTCACAGATGAAGAAATTGAGGGCCAGGACACTCAATAGTTCACAGTCATTCAAGATCCCAGGCTGACAAGAGGGGATGGTGACACATCTGACAGGCTCACATCCCAGCCTTTCAAGACACTCTAGGGACGGCGTCATCAACGTACAAGTGCCCAGCTCTGCTGCAAAACTGTGATCATTTCAGAGCACTTGGAACTGTGGCCTCCAGTCTGAGAATATGGGTTTAAGTAAGTTGTGATCTCCACGCACAATCAAGGACTTATATGACTGTTGGTATCTGAAGATGTAGCAAACCAGAATAAATCAAGGGTTTCTGTTTGTTTTGTTGTTTTGATTTTTGTTTTTTGCTGTAGATGGTAAAATCAGGAGGAATGAAATTACAAAGAGATTGTGTATGATCCAGGGGTTTTTCTAATACCCCTTTGGTAAAGTGAAACATCCCTTGTGTAAAACAGAACAGAAACATGTGCAGAATGGGAATCAATGAGTGAAACTATACGTTTTAATCTCAGTGAGTGTTGAATATACTTGACATTTTAGCGGTATATTTGATGTGACTCCTAATAGCACATTGAACTGAAAGCCAAACCTGAGTTTTAATTTTCTAATACAGTTCTAAATTCAATTCTAATTGTTATTATTTTCATATCTTTGAAGAAATGTCCTTCAAACAAATCAAATTTGGAGTCGCTCAACTGCTAAAATTACAGTAGTAATTTGAAACAGTTGAAATATAACCTGGCAATACAGACGAAGAATATTTTAAAACATTATAATCAGCAAAAAACTTTCATGTTGACCACCTTTATTGAACAATGCTTTCTCAAATTTAAACTTTTTTATGATGATGCTCATTATTTTTTCTATCAAAACAAGGTTATGGTTAAAAATAGATATTGATGGAAAACCTATTATGCTCTAAAAATTAAAACTGTCATTTCTGTTCTTAATTTCTCTCTGTTTTATTATCATTTTTATTAAACGTGTTGACAGTTTCATGCATGTCTGCAATGCATTCTGGTTCTTTTAGCCCTCCACCCTTTCCCGTCTCCTCCCTACTCTGGTGAATCCTCACTCTTCCCTCCAGATCCCCTTCTCACATCCATGTCTTGCAGTTTGTGGTCCACGAGTTTAAGCAGGGCTGACTGTGTCACTGTCCTGAGTGAGGGGAGCCTTATTAAATCACCTGAGGAAAGAGAGGTGAATCTAAGGAGGTCTGGACAAGGACAAGGACAGAACTACAGGAAAATGTCCAGGATTCCAAAAGCCATGCCAACTAGGTATGAGGTAGCTAGAATTTATAACTTAGAGGATAAGCCTAAAGTTAGTAGGCATAACAATCTTTAAATTTTTTATCACTTTCTTTTATTTTTGTTTTGTTTCATTTTCCAAGACAGGGTTTCTCTCTGTATCCCTGGATATCCTGGGCTCACTCTGTAGACCAGGCTGGCCTTGAACTCATAGAGATTCTCCTGCCTCCACTTCCTGAGTGCTGGGATTACTTCCTGCGGGCTGGGATTAAAGGAGTGTGCCACCACACCCAGCTGACAATTTTTTTTTTTTATTGACATGGCTTTCAGTGATGATTCACCTAGAAGTAGAAACTGTACTCACCTGTGCCTTTAGCTCTTCATTGCATGTAAGTAGGGTGGCCTCTAATATACTTTATAGAAAGGCATAGTTCAGCAGTTAAAAATACTCACTGTGCAGTCATGGGAACTCAAGTTCAGTAGCCATGTGACAAGCAGGGCACCCCACATACACCTGTAACCCCAAGGAGGGCACAGGCAGGAAGATGGCCGGGATTTGCTGCCTTCTAGTGCCATGTTCAAGGAGAGACCCTGCCTCATAGGAATAAGTGGAGACTGATAGACGACACCTGATTCCTCTTCTGGCTGGCTGGTGTCGCATATGGGCACAGGTACATACACTTATACAAATAAATGAATAAGAACATGAGTTGACTACAAACTTCCCAAATACTTTTACCCTTGTACCAAGCCAAATGCCATCCGGAATTATGTAGTGGCATGGTTTATCACAGCACAAATATTCAAGAAACTCTACCACAGTTAAAAAAAAAAAAAAGTGATTTCCAGCCCCAGAAACCTTTAAAAAAAAATGAATTTATTGCCTAAGCACACATCCTTAAAATGGTGATTTAGATTTAGATTTTTTTCTGAAATTGCTACAAATATAAAACTATAGTATCTGTTCTTTAATGTTTCTGTTCCTTTAGAATTATGCTTATAATATAAGCATATTATTTAGAGGACTGTTATTCTTTTGATTGCTTCATAGCTTTCCATTTTAGGGTTAACACCATTTATTTACTCTCTCACAAATAGAAATTGGAGCTGTTTCCCTTTTTAATCCATATAAATAATTTGCCATGATGAATATTCTTCTTTGTGCATTGCCCATCCACAAACACATGCCAGCTGAATATCTCTATCTTGATGGGTCATTGGCACACACATCATCAACGTTAGCAGAAAGTACTAAACTGTTCCCAGAGGGTTTGACATGTAACATTGTCATCACTTGACATTGTCAATCTTAAATCTTAGTAAATGTATTGAGTTTTTTTTGTTTGTTTGTTTTTCATTTAGACAGAGACAATGCTATGTAGCTCAAGGTTGCCTTCAACTCATGATCCTGCCTTAGCTTCCCTAATGCTAAGATTACATGTGTGAACCACCTTCTAGTCCTGGCAGAGGCAATTCAAAATTGAGTTGAATGTTATCAAACATTGCATACATCTAATTAGACAATTATTTATCTTCCGTTACTGTGGTAAATTGTGTGGGTCTTTTGTGTGTTAAATCAATGTTAGATTTCTGGAGTTAACCTTTCTGTGCTTCCTCAGAATTGATGTGCATCTAGGTTTATGCATAAAGTCAGAGGAGGCACAATAATGATGCCCTTCCCCCTAAAATGTCCTCCTCATGACCCCTGGAACCTGTGAAGGTCAAACTACACAGGAATGAGAAACTGAGGTTGCCAATCGGCTGACCATAAAATAGGAATCTGGCCTGGATTATCCATATGAGCCAGAGGCAAGCTAAAAAATCCCTAGAAGTGGGAGAAGGCAAAGAGATCTAAATAATGCTGCGCAGCAAGAGCTAGATTGCTGTAGTTGGCTTTTAGATAAAGGTGGCTGGGGAGATAAGGGGGAAAAGGTCAGGGTTCTTCACTCCGGGGCCTGCAGCAGGCACACAGCCTACGCAGCATGGAACGTCATTTGCAGAGCACATAAGTGTAAGATAACGAACCCAGAGTGCTTTAGATGCTGCATAGGAGTTGCCAGTTGTTCCGAGCTTCAATGGAGCACAATACCGCATGTGCTCAGGTAGCTGTTCTACAGACACTCAAGGAACGATCAAGATTGGCTGCTGGCAGCAGTCTTCTCAGGGTTTGATATCATGGTTATTCTGGTCTCATGAAAAACCTTCAGTGCTCCACCCCCCTTTTTTGTTATCTAGTGTCTGAAAAATACTCATTTAAAAAACATTATACACATTTTTTTTAACTATTATAAACATCCGGCTAGCATACGAAGCCATGAGCTTTATCATGGCATCTTCGGACAATGCTTCATTATGTTTAGTTCTCATTTGTTCCCCTCCCCCAAGGTGTTCCCCAGGCCCTTTCCTCTGGCCAGTATACTCCCTTTCTTTCTTCAGTTAGCCTGGCCTTCTCTCTTAATGCATGTATTCCATTCCTTTCTCTATTCCTTCTCTCTTAATGCATGTACTCCATTCCTTTCTCTATTTCTCATCTATAAGATCTCTTCCTCTCTCATGATCCCCTTCCTAAGTTTCATGACCCACATGCATGCATGTGTACACACATACACATATATTAACACACACAATTTGAAGTGTTCATTCCATGTATGAGAGAAAAAGCATGGTATTTGTTATTTCTGATTCTGCCTTATTTTTCTTTGAAAACACATACCTTGAGTTCTGTAGGGTCCTTTCATGAAGCCATCTAAGATGCGGGTACTCTTTGAGACAAGCTTTAATCACAAACTCAACCAACATGATAATTCCTGGGTTTTCCTTCTAATGTCTTTTTTTTTCTCTTTAGAGTTATACTTACCCAGAATGTATAAATTTCAAATAACTTCAAATGTATTAGTACAAAGTTGCTGATGGAAGTCCCCTATTTTCTAAGCACAATGATTTTTTAAAAGTTATTTTTCTCATTATTAGTGCTGTTGCCTTGCTTCTTAATCTAAGAGCAGTCTTTTCATTGTATTCAGTCTTTCAAACAATCTGCTTTAGAATATATGGTTTTTTTAATTTTATTTTTGTCTTGTCATTGACATTTTGCCTTTTAAAATATATATATTTCTTTTTAAGTTTATTGATTTGCTTAATGGTGTGGAATATCTTTGTGTATGGGGGTGAGCCTGCCATGGCACACATGTGGACATCAGAGAACAGCCTATGGAAGCCAGTTCTCTCCTCCTATGTGGGACTTAGATATTGAACTGAAGTCCTCAGGCTTGGCACCAAGTGCCTTTTCCCAACCATGCCTTCTCACGGGTCCTCAACTTTAGTGTTTTAATCTGTATTTTATGCTAAATTTCATTGTACTTTTCCTTTTGTCTGTCATTGAATGGCTGATATTTACATTTTATTCTTCCATGGCTATACATTTTCCTACTAATGGAGCTTCATGTTAAACCAATATATGCTGATATGATATCCTATGCAGAAAACATTAAGCTATTTTCTTATTCTAGATTAAATATAAGGATTACTACAGACTGAGTAACTATTTCTGTTTTGTGTGTTTAATTGTTAATTTACTCATTGACAATTTCATACATGTATAGAATGCACTCTGGTCAGACTTACTTGTCTGGCTCTACTACAATCAAATACATTTTCTGGGTTTTTTTTCCTTGTTTATTTCTAGCTTGCTGGAATGGTAAGCCTTTATTCCAGTCCTTTGAAATGCATTGAAACTTTTCTTTGGTCTGGTACGCAGTCACTTTTAACAGACATTTGCCTCTTTTAAAAGAATACTCTTGCCTCAAGTGTCAGGTGTCATGTACCTTCACCAAGTCAGGTTTGCTAATTATGCTATTCCAATGGCCCTATATTTACTGTTTTATTTTTCCTTCTCCCTGCATATTATATTGTTACTCAGAGTAATATATTAAAAATCTCTTGACTATGGCTATATTGTTACTCAGAGTAATATATTAAAAATCTCTTGACTATGGCTATACCCTTGTTAATTTTGCCCTAGACTTCTGTAAATTTTTTGTGATCATTGCTTCTAATTGCAAGTTGAGCAGCTGGTCTTCTGCTCCTCACCCAAGTCTCCCATGAACCCTGTGGTAGAGTGACTTGGGCTCTCAATATTCACAAACATCTCAGGGTCAGTGACTCTCAAGCTCAGTACCCCGAACACCTTTCATAGTCTGGTGAAATCTTAGAACACTAAGTTTTTAAGTAACTTAGATGAACAGGATTAAAAAATGAAATCAACTCCTTTAAGATACAGTTACTAAAATAAATGACATTGTAACCTAAAGCTTTCTTTCTGTGACATTGAAAACCAAGATCCTAATAGGAGTTCTGGTCAACCTCCAGTCTTAGTGAAAGAGTTTCTCAGGGTACTTGCAACAATGGTTGTGATATGAATATATGTAATCTCTATTAATGACCCATAATGGTCTCTCTTTTAACACCACTGTGGTTTACTATCAACATTATTAATGAAAGGCTGATTCAGTGACACATTAGTGAAATTAAACTTGTCAGATTTTTCTTTTCTTGTTAACAGGCACCATGAATTTTATTCAGTGAGTGAAGTATGATTGTAGACTATATGCTGGGAACTGTCACTTCAAGTTTTCCAACCAGAGGTCACCATTTAGAAAGTATTCTAATGATATTTTCACCTTGATCTTTTTACTTCTGTTTATTCAACTCACATCCTTGGGCTTGCTTTCTATTCCTGTCTCATGCTTCTCCAACTTTATTTTCCCTTATGTGTGTGCATGTTTGTGTACAGAAATGTATGTGCACTTTATATGTACCTGGTGCTCCTAGAGTCCAGAAGATGTCAGACCTCCTGAACTGGAGTTAGAGACAGTTGTGACTCATCATGTGGGTGTTGGGAAGCATATGTGGGTCCTCTGCAAGAACAGCAAATGCCCTTAAACACTGATATATCTCTCCAGTCCTCTCTTCTCTGATTTTTAATGAAATCAAATTTATAATCTTCCTTCTAGCAGCTTTTCTAATTTAATGTGTATGTAAATTTAATTTCCTATTTAATTATATTATAATTAATTTTAATTATAATATATAACATGTGTATATATATACATACATACATATGATGTTTTCTGTCTCTTAATACCTGTAGCCATCCATTTCTCTTATTGTGTCTGTCAGATGATGTTACATATTGGGAATTTGTATTTTTCATTGCAAGGGAGGAAACACAGGATACCATACATGCTTGGGATTATGGAATTTTATTGCATAACTTGAGAATAATTCAGACCTTGATCATCTTTACATATCATAGATAGATGTTTAATTAATATTTTAAAAATTTATAGAATTAATTTTCTATCTCAAAAAATTTACCTTCTAAATTGGTACTCATCCCATAGAGATAAATTGAATGATAAAAATATTACTTACATGTCATTTTTATTGTTCTAGCTGGGTTTTCTTTCTGAGACAAGGTATAGCACTGGCTATCCTAGAACTCATTCTATAGACCAGGCTGGCCTCAGACTCACAGAGAACTGTCTGCCTCTGTCCCCTGGGTGCTGGGATTAAAGAAATGTGCCACCACTGCCAAGGTCGTAGTTCTTGAACAACCTAAATCTAAGCAATATCTAACTTATTTATATTCATAACAGCTCTATTCACCCAGTAACGCTTGGGTAAGGATCCCACAGTGGTCTATCTGCAGCACCTTAGGCCACTGTATTATGGGATCCTGATTCCATCCTTCCAATATTCTTCAATCTACTCCCTTATATGATATCTAGCACCTTCACAAAGGCCCAAATCAATGGCCTACATGATTTTGGACTACTCTTATCAAAACCCTGAGCCAGGATTAATTTCTTATCTGTATAAGTTAATTACCTTCATTAATTTATTTCAGAAATACCAAACAAACTCATATAGCACTCAAAAGTCCATTTATAAGAAAAATGGATGTTATTGTATTTCTATATGGTTGGTAATAAGAAAATAATAACTTTTAACTCAAAAAAAATGCAAAGAGTCAAACAAGCAAAAAACAAAAAAAGCCTGACTCATTCAAAAAATGGGCCCAGGGCTGGAGAGATTTCACAGTAGTTAAAAGTACTTGTTGATGCTCAATTCCTAACACCCATATGGAGGGCAACAGCCACCATAACCCTGGTTCCAGAGGGTTCAACAAACATGCACATACATGTACATATACATGCATGTAAGTAAAACATTCATTCACATAAAAAATATAAATAAATCTTAAAAGGTGAACTGGTGACCTAAAGACAGAGTTCTCAGAAGAAGAAAAAAATGGCTAAGAAATAACCACAAAAAAAAAATGTTCACCATCCCTAGAAATTAGAGAAATGCAAATCAAACAATTCTGGTATTCATCTTACCACAATTCTAAAGGCAAAAATCAACAACACACCAATTAATGATGATGGGGATGTGGAAAAAGGGGACCCCTCATTCACTGTTGGTGAAAATGGAAACTGGAGCCGCCATTATAGAAACCGTATGGAGAATTCTTTTTTTTTTTTTATTTCATTATCTGCTTGGATTTATTTTTTATTTTATAACAAAAAATAAGTAAATAAATGTTTTGATCTAATCTTTTTGGTTCAAATGTCTTGATCTTGTGCCTCTATTCCTTAGTTTTATACTCATGATTTTCAAGAAACATATATTGTCACAATAAAAGTCCATATTGGGGGCTGGAGAGGTGGCTCAGCGGTTAAGAGGACTGTCTGCTCTTCCAAAGGTCCTGAGTTCAATTCCCAGCAACCACATGGTGGCTCACAACCATCTATAATCGGATCTGGTGCCCTCTTCTGGACTGCAGGCATACATGCAGACAGAATACTGTATACATAATAAATAAATAAATAAAATATTTTAAATAAATAAATAAATAAATAAAAAATAAAAGTCCATATTAAAACATTATTTTAATATTATTGTTTTGTATTGTATTTATTGTTATAAGAGAAAGAACCATTTGTTGGACTGAAAGGGGGAGCTGTTGGGGGGGGGGGAAGATATACCTTAAACTAAAAAAAAAAAGAAAGGGTAGAGTATGGGGGATTGGGGGGGAAGAAGGTGGAAGGGTGGGACTGGAGGGTAGTAGGGAGGGGATTGTGATTGAGATGTTACTTGAAGAAATAAAAAATAAATTATAAAAAAAGATTTAATGTGATGTAAAAGAAATATCTTGTAAAATTGGACATGGAATCTGATGAATTCCAACATGATTGTTTATGGAGAATTCTTATAAAGCTAAAAATCAATCTACCATGGGATCCAGCTAAACACTTCTCAGCATATGCCCAAAGGACTTGACATCATATGGCCCAGATAGTTACTCAGGGATGTTTATTGCTTTTTTTTTTTCACCACAGCTAGAAAATGGAAACAACTTAGATGTCTTTCAACTGACAAATGGATGATGAACACACACACACACACACACACACACACACACACACACACACACACA
>CAJQZJ010010411.1:12144936-12158180 GCA_907164525.1 Lophiomys imhausi
ACACACACACACACACACACACACACACACACACACACACACACACACTATGGCATACTATTCAGCTATAAAAGAAAAAGAAAATTATGAACTTTACATGTAAAGGAATGAAACTAGAAAAGATAATATTGAGCCAAGCAATGCAGACCCAAAAAGACAAAACATTGTATGTTCTCTGTCATTGGAGGCTCCTAGTTCCAAATCTTCAAATGTGAGTAAATAGCTTGTAGTAACTACAAAAACAAGGAAGGTAAAATGGGACTGTTTCTAGGACGGGGGGTGGGGGAGAAATAGAGCAGAAAATAGCAGGGTACAAGTAATATGATCATGGGAATATGAAAGGGGGCCCACTCTAATTAGGGAGGAGGAGAGACACACAGAAGAAAGAGGATGGTAAAATAGCAATAAGGATGTCTGAAAGTCATAAGGAATCCTACTATAACTAATTATCTATGTAAAAAGGAAGCCTGTGAAAGCACATAAGCCTGTCTATAAATATGCATACATAGTTAAAATGGAACCTTTCCTCATCTGGGCTGACAATACTTACTCCAAGAGCCAAAGACCATCCAACAAAAGCCCCAGCCAGGCATGCGAAGCTCTCTTCCTAGTCTTAGCCATGGTTTTCCAAAAGATTCCCCAAACATTGCAGCCTATAGCTACTGCCCTTGGTTGATGCCCCTCCCAGAGGAAGGCAAGCCCTTATTGCTGAACATGTCATACATTTTAGATGCAGGATCTGGAGGTGCCTGGGCCAGCAGTAACTGAAAGCCTCCTCCATGAAGAGTAGCTTTCATGGTACCAGAAGGCATCATGCAAGCTTCCAAAGGAGGGAGGCAACCAATAGTCCTACCCAGCTATAATATCTATGATCCACAACAATGACCAACATGATACACTAACCCTAAAGGTACAGTAGTGGCATTCATGCATTGGTGTTAACCAACAGCTCTCCAATTGGGCATAAGACCCAGTCAACAACATAGAAACCATGTCTGGCACTGGAAACCCTGACAACCACCCAAGGCTTGTGAAGTTCCAGGCCTTGCAGGAGAACCCACCACCACCACTTTACTAAACCAGTAAATCCCTAACTACATTCAAAGTACTTGTCCTTATGCACCCAGAGAACTGTAATCACCACCCCTCATCAAGGAAGCTTCTCTGTGCAACAGATGGAAATCACTGCAGAAAAATACAACCAAACCAAATGCAGAGTTTTTAAGTTCAGCCCCAATGGATACATTGACAAAGCAACTGCCGCATCTGAGGCTCAGGGAATGTTGAGGAAGAGGGGTTGTCTCCCAGTACCAGTACCGTCAAAAGCTATACCTATAAAGTTTTACCAACGTGACTGCCTAACCATGAGTGGAACAAAGACAACAAAAGTAGACATGCCAGAGTGGAAGAGGGAATGATCATGGGACCCTGACCCTACACAATGAACTACGGGTGGCTAAAGAATGTTGAGAATGGGAGAAGCGCTCCCCGGAGAGAAAGCACATACAAAAACTTCGAGAGCAAGGTAGGGTTGCATATGAGAGTGTTTGCAAAAGGAAAGGGGGAAATGATTTAATCATAATTTAAAATTTTAAAAGAAATTTTAAAAACTTTTAAAGGTAGAAACTGGTGTCTTTTAAAACAAGAAGCAGTACAGGAGTATTTTTAAATCATGAAGAGAAAAATACCAACAAAAATGATAAACCTAAAAATTCCAATTCGTGTATTTTATTTTAAATAAAATCCAGCAAGATAACTATAATCAAGAGGGACAGAGAAATCAGAATGATGGATTTGGGGATAGATTTGATTGAAAAGCACACAGAGGAGATGCCTACTATGAGGAGCATGTCCTTCATCCTGACCTTGGCTGGTGACTATGCATCTTACAATCTCCTACATGCTCATCAAGCCCAGCACCTAACCAACCAGCTCTTTCACCCCCAAATCATGCGTAAAGTCCAACCCTGAAGAAGAAAGAGTGGCCACCACTAGAAGAAATTCTTTCTACCAACAGGAACTATTCTAAACTCCGAATATCAAGTGGTAAACAAACCTTGTGTTAAGAAAGAAGAAAACTGAATGAAACACACTGATTATAGATTTCTTCTGACCAGAGTAAACTACATGGCTAGAAACATAATATTGTGATGTTCCAGATGCATTCCTTGTTGGAATTCTGTTTTATTATGTCTTGTTATGTTAAAGTTTAACATCTTTATTAATGTACTTTCTGAATATACAAGCAATTAAGTATTTATAGTAAAAAAGTTCAGAAAATTCGAATAAGCATAAAACGATTTGTCTAAAGTCCCTCCACAGAGGATATTTTCTTTTCATGTTGGCAAAATAAATTATTTGCTCTGCTACTGAAATATACCCAAGTTAATAAGGATTTTTAACCATAAATTTAAGAATCTTTTCCAATACTAAAAAAAAAAAAAAAAAAACAAAAAAAACAAACCAAAATCTTAATTCTAATTGATTCACTTCTTATTGAAAAATATCAAGACAGGAAACAGCTAGGATATGTTTTGCTTAAAGTTTTCTACAATAAAGGCAAAAAGGGTCCTGGTGACATGTACAGTCAGTTCCAATCACATTTTAAAGCCCACTGGATCTGCGGAGACTTGTTTAGGCTTGTGCCAGCTTGGTCTCCGTGAATATGATTACAGGTCTTGCAGGGTTTAAGCACATAAGGACTTCACAACTTGAGATTCTTGAGAGTCAAGTGAGTCAATGGGAGTCTGGGTCCTGGGTAGTATGTTCCCAGGACAGGAAGGAGAGTGTTAAGTGCACATAGGAAAAGTTGTCTTTTTCACCTCAGGGAAACTAGAATTTCCACACTACAGTGGTTCCTCAAAGATCCGACAACAAAGGACAGTCGCTGTATGGAATACTCCCCAGGCATATTTGGATACCCAAGCTTCTCTACTCCACGTGACAGCTGAGGGCATATCAAAGCAAGGCTGTAGCTTTGGAAGTACCAGCTGATGGGATTATACTCATTCTAACTGGACTGCCTTGTCTGGCTGCAGTAGGAGAGGATGCACCTAGTCCTGCAGCGACTTAATGAGTTGGTACCCATGGGGGGTCTCCCCTTTCTCTGAGGCAGTTGAGGCAATCTGAGGAGATTTGGGATATAAAGTGAATAAATACATTAATTAATAGAAAGAAAAATACTTTTATTATCATTTATTTACAAGTACATGTGTGTATGTCTGTATATGTGCCTGTACCTGAAGTTTGGAGCAACCCCCTGGAGCTGGAGTTACAAGCAGTTGTAGGCTACCTAGTGTGGGTGCTGGGAACTGAACTTGGGTCCTCTGCAAGAACAATGCATGTTCTTATTCACTGATCCATCTTTCCAAAAATCTATTTTAAAAAACAAAAACAAAAAAGTAAAGCAGTGGTAGCACATGCCTTTAATCCCAGCACTCAGGAGGCAGAAGCAGGCAGATCTCTGTGAGTTCAAGGCCAGCCTGGTCTACACAACAAGTTCCAGGACAGCCAGAGCTACACAGAGAAACTGGGTATCAGGGAAAAACAAAAACAAACAAACAAACCAGAAAGTTCCTGGAAAGCCCACACTGCTATACCAAGGACGCTTAGGCAACCCTTTCTCAATTCTCCCACTGGATATTCCAATCTTCTTCACTCTAGAATTTTGCAGAGTTGTCTGTTTTCTAATTCCCTACACAAGTCAAAAACTAAGATCTTTGAACGTTAGTACTTTTGCTGTTTTATCTTTTATAAAGTGAACTCACAGAACTAGGAGAGATGAAGTTTCGTTGCTTTCAACAAGTCCTTTGGTTTTCTTCAAATAACTTCAACTTTGAAAGCATCTCTTGAGACAATATGAAGCTACTAATGGGAGGCAGATGCAGAATAGTGAGTACCAGTCCTACCATTTGGGGAAAGGGCACAGGATAAGTATGTGTAGGCATGCAGTAGACCTCTGGCAGGGGCAGCACGTGAGAACTTTTCTCTGGGCTGGTGAACCTTTCCTCTCATCATTTGATTTGCATCTTTACCAAGAATGAGCCAGCTATTCAGACTATTTAAAATTATTATTCTAAATGGGGAAATTATATAACATTATTCCCACTGATAGAATGAGTTTAAAAAATTGTTTTTGTGGAAGCTAAGATGAGAGCCACGGGGACTCCTCTGAAAGGCAGGGTAGCAAGAAAAACTGCTACCAAACTTCTGTGGTGGTTTGACTGAAAATGGCCTCCACAGGCCCATAGGGAGTGGCGCTCTTAGAAGGTGCGGCCTTGTTGGAGTAGGTGTGTTACAGTGGGCGGGCTTTGAGGTCTCAGAAGCTCAAGCCAGGCTAAGTGGATGACTGTCGTCCTTCTGCAAGGATACAGAGGAAGCTGTCAACTACCCCTCCAGCACCATGTCTGTTTGCATGGCTCCATGCTTCCTGCCGAGGTGATAATGGACTGACCCTCTGAACTGTAGGCCAGCCCCAATTAAATGTATTCTTTTATAAGAATTGCCATCGTCATGGTGTCTCTTAACAGCAAGAAAATCTTAACTAAGACAATGTGATAAAAGTTTGACACACCATGAAAGTGAAATTTTTTAAAAATCATAAAAATCAAGAGTGTAACAATTGTGCCAGAAGAAGCTTTAAGCTCTAGCACAACATTTTTTTTTTTAATTTATAGAGCGATACACTTCAGGTTATGCGCAGGTCCTTGTTTTTGTTCTGTTCCGTATGGATGTATAGAAAGATACAGGAACGTGCACACAGGCAAGTTATACATTAGTTTCTTCTTTTTGTATGAGATGTTTTAAAAAGAGATTGTGGGTCAGAACGAACGGCAAAGAGACAGAATTTTGACCAAAGCTACACCACACACAGCACAGAGAATCAACAAAAGGAAGCATTAAAAGATTGCCAAGCTGAGGGCTGGAGAGATTGACTCAGTGGGACAAGAACAACTTATTCTACAAGCATAAAGACCTGAGTGCTCACCCCTGAAAACCACATAAAGAAAGCATGGTGGTTGTACCTGGAATCTTAGCGTTAGAGGGCAGAGGTGGGTAGATCTTGAGAGTTTTCTTGCTAGCCAGCACAGCTCAAAATGCTGAGCTTCTAGTTCAGTGAGAGAGACTCTTCCTCAAGGCAATAAGGTAGATAACAATTGAAGAATATACCCGATATCTTGCTCTGGCCTCTGCATATATATACACAAGGATATGTACAACTGTATATGCAAGGGTGTGTGCTCATCACTTCACTCATATGCATGAAACATGCACACACACACACATGCACACACACACACGCACACGCACACACACACCACACACACACACACACACACGCACACACACCACACCACACACACACACACACACACGCACACACACCACACCACACACACGCACACACACCACACCACACCACACACACACACACACACACACACACACACACGCACACCACACACCACACACACACACGCACACACACACACACCACACACACGTACCCCTATACCCTACCAAACAATTTTAGCTTGTATACATTTACTATTTCATTACTTTTCATTAACAATTTATGTAGTCATAACATTTTCATTAACTATAAAAAGAAGAAAAAAAGCCGGGTGTTGTGGCACATGCCTTTAATCCCAGCACTCGGGAGGCAGAGGCAAACAGATCTGTGAGTTTAAGGTCAGCCTGGTCTACACAGAAAGTCCAGGACAGCCAGGAACACATACAGAAACCCTGTTTAGGAAAAAAAAAAAAAAACAATTTAAAAAAGAAGAAGAAAAAAAGGGAAAAAAAGGACATTAGATTAAATTAGACACAGAGAAAAAACAATCAATGCCTAATTCAAGCATGACACACACATGTAATCCCAGCATGCAGAAAGACTGAGAAAGGAGGATCACAGTGAGTTCCAGGCCAGTCTGGGTCGTGTCACAAATTCTTGGCTGCCTTGGGCTACACATTGAGGCCTGTCTCAAAACAGAAAAGAAAATCAATACTTAAATATTTCAGAAAATTACTTTTGATCCCCACTGACTTAGCACTCACAAAGGCTAACAACTTAAGTGAATGACCCCTGCCTCTCATGTTCCAGAATCTAAGACCCAGATTTTGTTTTGGTTTGGTTTTGTTTGTTTGGGGGGGGGGGTTGACACAGGGTTTCTCTGTGTAACAGCCCTGGCTGTCCTGGACTCACTTTGTAGACCAGGCTGGCCTCGAACTCGCAGAGATCGGCCTGCCTCAGCCTCCTGAGTGCTGGGATTAAAGGTGTGTGCCACCACACCCGGCAATTACAGACAGCTGTGAATTGCCATGTGGGTGCTGGAATTTGAACCCAGGTCCTTTGGAAGAACAGTCAGTGCTCTTTACCACTGAGCTCTCTCTCTCCAGCCCTCTAAGACCCAGTTTTAAGGAAGCTAGTGAAAAAGAAAAACAAAAAATTCAGTCATTGGTAGTCTTCAGGCTTTTACCCCTGGTAACATAGCTTTGCTTTCAGTATAACTTTACCTAATATTTTAAATATTTAACATTTACTTATCCACGTGTGCATTTGTATGTGCATCATGTGGAAGTCTGAGAACAGTTTGCAGAAGTCAGTTCTTTCCTTCTGCCACATGGGTTCTGGAGCTCAAGTTCGGAGCATCAGCTCCTCAGACATGCTGTTGAGAGCCTTTAGCCGCTGGGCTGTCGAGATAGCCCTGCCTGCAGTATTTTAATAGAAGGTTGAATTTGTTTCCTGATATCAATGGCTCATAGACCCACTTATCATTTACAAGCCTTTCCGTGGATTTTTAATGTTGACTCCAAGCTGATTCTTCAGCCAGGCATGCCTGTTGCCAGTTGTCATCCAACAGGAAGAACCCAGCACCATCATCACTCAGCTTCCCAACACCAGACTGAAGACGCTTTACTGTCTGTTGACTGTAAATGGTGTAATGCTGACTGGAAAAGGTGTAGATGGGGGCACTTATTAAAAACAAGAATGAATTTCCAAGTATTTAAGGGGAGGTGGCATTCTAAGGATATCTTCTTGTTGTACTTTGAAAAGTTTACCTAAAAAGAAAAGATGCAATGAAGAAGTATGGGAGAAAATTTCTAGCTTTACTACAATGTAAGTGATCAAGTCAGAGAGACCTGGGTGCAAAATTGAAATGAGATCTTTTCATTATACCATAACAACGATTTTGAGAGCTTAATATTTTCCCCTTCCTAATAAGTGTTATATTTCAGTAGAGCTTAAACAAACAAAACAAACTAAAACAAGCCCCAATCTATTCTTTCTTCTCTACTAGCTGAATTATTTATCAGACAAGCTAAAATAGCAGCCGCTACTTACGTACTTGTCATTTACTGTGCATTAGGTGCTATACCTAGAAAAAGTTGGCTTGTGAATAAAGGAAGGCATAAGCTCACTGGAGTTATGTTCCCATTTATATGGGAAATGATAAAGCCTGCAGAACCTTCTAAAGGTTTCTGGATTACAGATGAGAGCAGGTGAAATACGCCCAAGGACATGACACACAACAAGGGTATGCACCTTCAGTCCTGAGCATCTGCTATCAGCCCCAGTAGCCAAAGTCTTAGGCGTAGATTTCATTTCCTTAAAGAAGATGAAATCCAGGCATGACGATGCACATCATCGTCCAGGCAGAGGCAGGAGGATCTCAAGGAGTAGGAGGCCAACCTGGTCTACATAGTATGTTTCAGGCCAGGCAAGGCTACACAGTAAGACCCTGACTCACACCCCTCAAAAAGAGGGGAAGAGGAGAGAGGGAAGGAGGGAAGGAGGGAGGGAAAGAGGGGAAAAAGGGAGGGAAAAGATGAGTTAATAATCTTCATTGGTCTGGAACTCCCTAGTACAAGAGGACAGTGCAGATGAAACCAGTATATACATAAATCATTTCAATTAGAAAAGATTGGGTTCACATTTCAGGATTCCTTAACTGCGATCCAGAATTGGTTTGCTCTATATTTCTCAGAAAAGGAATAAAAGGAGAAAATTGTAGAGCTACTACCGATCGGCAGCAATTTTCCTGGTCCACTGCAAAGCTGTATGCGTTCACTCTGAGTTAACAGAACCAGCACTGGGCAGAGACATTCCCAGTGTGACCTGCTGCTCACACTGGACCGAAAGGAGTCAGTCTAAGGAAGGGCTCCTGGCCACAGAGATGGCCGAGCACAGCAGTGAAGTCACCTTCATCCTATGCAAGAGTTCTGACCGACGCTGATCTGGCCTGTTGTGCTCACTGGCTCTTCTCAGCCTGTCTTAATAATACATGGGCTTTATTTTCAGCTCCCCACAAACACTACATTCGTACTTCATCACTAGCTGGCCACCTTTAGCATTAATGCAAAAGCGTATATGCTCAGTTCCTTCAAAAATGCATTCTTAAGGAAAAGTACAGTTAATTCTGTACATCTTTTCTCTTGAAAGCAATAGATTAGTCAGACGTTGTAAATGCCATGATGTACAAAACTGTCTGTATAACTCATGTCCAAAGTAGAAGACAAACAAATGGGGGGAAAGGATCAACTAATTTGATTGGCAGGATTAAGTTGCCTGCTTTCCATTTTTGTTTTGTTTTGTTTTTGTTTTTCTGCCAACCAGTGACTATAAAAACAGGTGATATAGTATGACAGAATTCTGAACTTTGGCTTCCAGCTTGACCACCAGAATTAGAAACATGGGATCCACATGGTAGAAGGAGAGGACCGAATCTCACAAGGTGCCCTCTGACCTCCACATGTAGTCCATGGAGCATACACACGCATGTATCTACTTAAAAAAAAAAAACCTGATTTAAGAAAAATAAACTGCATCTACTGAACCATATCAGAAATCTTTCAGCTTTTTTTTTTTCTGTGTGCAGGGGGGTTTGAGTCAGTCGTATTCCTTACCCTTCTGTGCAGCAGACAAAAGAGCATCAGTCACCTGCAACTCCTCTCTCAGACAGTTTTCTAAGCCAGGATCATCTTTCCTTTGGAGCTTTCATCTAAGCATCTCTAAGAACTTTTGAGTATGAATTACAATATGATCTTGAAATAATTTTTAGCTTTGACTAAAAAACCTTTGCCCTCCTCTTGGTTGCTGTCCTCAGGTGTGGGGCCTGAGGAGGCTTAGAAGGGTAGACTCTGAAGAATATCAGGCTCCTCCCTCACACTTTAAAGATGAAATTTCCAATGCTGCACAATTGGGAACATGCCTGATTTCACCTGCTGGGCAAGAAGCGTAGGTGCAGCGAAAGAGCCCCTTGCCCTCCCAAGACCATTCCCATGCTTGGACGTAAGGAAAAGCTTTCAATCGTTTACCCACTTTCCCCGACATTGTAAAGAATGGCACGTGAGAAGCTTTCTCAGACAAAGTTGATGGGAGATAGGAATGCCTGTCTCCCTATTTGCTCCATCTGCATGCCTGGACGGGGCGTTTCCCTCCTTCATTTTGTTGTGTGTAACATTTGTGTTCTCCAGTGAAAATCAGCATAGTGAAGAGAGGATCATCTCATTGCAAGTTTGGATATGGGAAAGACAAACTGCTTGAACCCAAGAACGTTGGCCTTAAACACTGAAAAGTCTACTTTAGGGGCTGGAGAGACGACGGTTCAGCAGGTAAGAGCATGCAGAGGCCTCAGGTCCAGTTCCCACACCCACGTGGTGGCTTACAACCATCTGCTACTCCAGCTCTACGGGATCTGACGCCCTCTTCTGGTCTCTGAGTGCACCAGGCAGGCATGTGATAGACGTGCGTGCAGGCAGACCATCCATAAAGAGAGAAAATAAATTTAATAAGAACAATCTACTTAACTAATGCTAGAACGTGGATTCCAACAATTTTTTTATCTGTAAAGGATGAGAAAAAAAAAAGGTCAAAGTGGGGGCTGGAGAGATGGCTCAGCGGTTAAGAGCACTGGCTGCTCTTCCAGAGGTCATGAGTTCAATTCCCAGCAACCACATGGTGGCTCACAACCATCCATAATGAAATCTGGTGCCCTCTTCTGGCCTGCAGATATACCTGCAGACAGAACACTGTATACATAATAAATAAATTTAAAAAAAAAAGTCAAAGTGCTTCTTTTATTTTTCCATCTACTTTTTTTAAATGTTAATTCTTTGGTAATTTTACACATGACAAAATATATTTAGATCATATCTAATCACTTCCACTCTCCTCCCTCCAGTTCCTCTTAGATCCTCCTAGATCCTCTGTCATCACTCTCCCAACTGAATATATATATATAGTAGGATAATAATAACCAAGCCCCCTTCATCATAGAACATGAGAGAGGAGTTAAATAAGAGAACCCAAACAGCAGCAAATACTAGTTACAAGCAAGTATGTAATGGGCTAAACCTCAGCCTCGCTTTGAAACTATTGGCTCACCCTTACCTTCAGGTTTTATGGCTTTGTTTGTGCAGTTGTGATGATGAAAGAAACTTTGAACACAGTCCTTTGATGATGTCATCTTTTTTTTACACTGGAAAGCTCTTTCTGACTGAGGGTTTGTCTTATTTAAAGGAAGAGATCTCAGTCTAACCCTTCTAACCATAACCACTGTTATTTCTATGGCATAAGATACATCCAAAAATGAGGGGAAATGATACAGTTCTGGTCAAATTAAAGCATCTAGTAGATACATTTAATCTTTGACTCAGCCATGCAATAGCCTTCCTTAGCTTTTTACCTTTTATTTAGTACTTTTTATTCCCCTTGCTTCCCTAGGTTCTATGCCTCAAAAGAAGCAGGGCTTATGAAATGAAGAAATTAAAACTTTATGCCAACAAAGTGGTTCAGAGAGTAGATGTGTTTGCCACCAAACCTGAAGACCTGAGCTTGATCCCCAAGTCCTACATGTTGAAGAGAACCAAGGTCTCCAAGCTGTCCTCTGAGGTCCACACATGTGTCATGGCACTCATATGTCCATGCCCCTACACATAAACAAGTAAAATTTGAATTATAAATAATAGTTGAAATAAAAATAGAATTCTAGAGCCCACAATTGGCCAGTTTCACAATCTAAAAACAAAGCCTTATAGCTTTTTCTTTCACCTCTGCACATGAAACCTAGGAGAGTTTGGGCTGTCAGAAGCCTGTGTTCCTGATAACAAACATATTGTCATCCAAAATAGTATAGCAATTCATTTCATAGAGTTCACAGGAACTATTCTGGGCTCTGTTATTTTTTCATACATCCAATTTACTATAATTTTGCTATAGATAGGGCCAGAGTTATTGAATAGACATGCTGCCAGAGCTCTTTTTGGTTAATCTTCTGCCAAAAAAATAAAGGACTGGTTCTCTGCTTAAATTTACCAAAGAACCATCCAAAATTGGAAATAAAGCCGAGTTTCATATTGTAGAAATACAAGGTCAGGCATTCCCGACATTGGTTATTAGTCTGAATTTAATGAGACACTTAGAAAATAAATTCTACAACTGTTTGAAAAAAGGGTTGCATGTGGCCTATAAATATCACCATCTCTTTTGTTCTCATTCGCCATCTAGTGGTTACTAGGGGAATATTTCACTAAATTTTCAAGCGGGATCCTGGCTAGGAAAATGAAAGCCCGATTCCTCAAAGAGCAATCCCTAGGGCAATTGTCTAGTTCAATGTCCTGCCTTTGTTTTTCCCCATGAAGTGAAGTCACTGCCTCCTGGTGGTGACACACAGATAATTACTAATAGACCAGGTACTTGGCTTTATCCTGTGATATGGAGGGACAGTCTTGGTTTTTCTATTGACTTCTATTATTCATCATTACCGACTAAATTATTTCAGCAGAACAAAACAAAGAAACATGCAATGTTCACTTTTTAAAAGTTAAGTAATAGGGACAGGGGAACGGCTCAGTGGGTACAAGAACTTGGTTTGCAAGAATGAATACCCGAGTTCAGATCCCAGCACCCAAGCAAAAGCCAGGCACCATGGCACAGGCCTGGAACCCAAGCACTATGCAGGCACAGGAGGCTGGCAAGGGCTCCTTTTATGCCAACCTAGCAGTGTGGGACTGTGTCTCAAGGAATAAGACAGAGGAGGAAATGTAATGTTAATCTAAAATAGCATAGCATCTCATATCTTCCTGTGACCTCTGTAAATATATCCATATATCTGTGTGCATGTACCCTACATACACACAGAGAGAAAAGAAGTAATACAGTGGTGTTGAAATTAGACCAATAACTGAGGATTTGGGGATTGTATATACTTTATTCAGATGTAGCTCATCATCTACGAAAGAAAGATCATATCAACCAGCTATCTGTCATGGCTGCCTTCATGAGCTGTTGTGGGAAATTTTTGAGAGACTACTAACGTCCCTAAATAGAGTTCATGATCTATGATAATCTCATCTAGCAACAGCTATCTTTAACACAGGAAGACTATTACAACCAATACGGACAACGTAAACATGGTCTGCTAATGAACTCTAGCAGCTGTGCTCTCTAATAGTTCCTCCCTGGGTTCATGCAGTACAGTGTCACGGGCAAGAGCGATAGCCATTTAAGCAAGCGTGGACTCAGCCCCATTGTTCTTCACACTTACTGGGTAAGTGATCTCAGGCTTTCCATTAACTCTATGGAGACATTTCAACTTCTGTCCAATCGAGTTAATAATACCTATCACTGTTTTTATCTTGTGAGGTTTAAGTGTATTGACACATGTGCCTCAACTACCATACTCAGATTCAGTAACTCAGACACCGTATGTAGAACTTCCTAAATATTAGCTGTAATCTTAAACCAAACAACAAAATGTCATTGACTCAGTATATGTGCTAATAATACTGTTCAAGAATCAATATTTAACAAAAATATGAATTTGATAAAAGTCTGCTATGGTGTAGAGGTTGGATTCTTTATTCACAAATAACTAGTAAAATGTGTTTCTATCATACTTTTCTAAGAGAACTTTTATTTTTTGAGACAGTATCTCATTCAGGCTAGGCTGACCAAAGATTTGAGATCCTCCTGCCTCCCCTTCCTAAGTAGTGGGATTACAGGAATGCATCACCACACCCAGAGAAAATATCATCTTCTTGAAAAATCTTTTTGGAAGAAGTATTTGGTTTTAACAATAATCGTCATTGTCCTTTGTCCTTCCCCTCTACTCCCTACCACACTTACACTTACTGTTATCCCCACCACAACCCAGAAGGCAGGAAACACAGTCTTTCTACTGTGTATGTGCAATGCAACATAGCTGTCTACACATGATACAACATAGCTCTCTACACATGAT
>CAJQZJ010010411.1:12158438-12176209 GCA_907164525.1 Lophiomys imhausi
ATATGATACAACATAGCTGTCTACACATGATACAACATAGCTGTCTACACGTGATACAACATAGCTGTCTACACATGATACAACATAGCTGTCTACATATGATACAACGTAGCTGACTACATATGAAACAATGTAGCTGTCTAAGTCCAATAAAATGCAGCAGTCTGTAAACAATACAATGTAGCCACACACACACCTTTTACTCAGTATGTGCATGTGTGTGTGTGTGTGTGTGTGTGTGTGTGTGTGTGTGTGTATATAAAACAAAGGAGAATTTCTACATATTATTGAAGTCTTACAGGAGTAAGTTCACAGAGCTAGTGTGCATGGAGGAAGAGGAAGAACAGGCTTCAGTGCCAGCAGTGCAGCTCTGTAAAAGAACACTGGTCTAGCATGCACACAAAAACTTTAGAAATGTGTTAACAACCATGAGAAAGTGCCGCTTTTCTTGCTCGCCACTGAAATGGAATCCTCGTGTAAGGGAAACAATGTGTCTTCTAAGGCAAGCTATTTAACAGCTCTCGCCTCTGTGCTCCTTAGATGCAAACAACAGCGACTGTATCAAATGGCTCAAAAACATAAATGGGGAATCTAGAAATTTGCTAATGGTTTGCTTTGTTTGGATAGCCTATTACAAAAATATTGTAAGCTAGATGGCTAATAAATAGAATTACTCACTGTTCAACAACTTCAGTGCAGACTGGATAGGTGTCTTATGAGGGTCCACTTTCTGGTTCTAAAGTATACTCCTGTTCTGTGTCTTCACATGGAGAAGTCTAGGTAGTTCTCTGTGATTGCTTGTGAGGGCATTTACTGTGAGGTTGGTTTTTTTTTGGCTTTTGTTTGTTTTTGTTTTGTTTTGCTTTAATGTGTCACCATGACAGAATACCTGATAGAAATGAATTAAGTGAGGGCAGATTTACTTTTGCTCACAGTTTTAATCTATCACAGCAGAGAAAGCATTGCAGAGTGGGTTTGTCTATAGAGGAAGAGGTGGGAAAATGAGGTGGTTGTAGAAATAATTAATGAAATTATTTAACAGTATTTATATTATTCTTAATTGATTGGTGGCTATTTATCCTTAACCAGCCATTTTCAATGAGCACACAGACATCACATGGATTTTAACAAGCTTTGGCCTGGATTGAGCAATTTTAGCCCATCTAAGCTAGCTCTTAATTCTATTCCACAAATACAACTCCATATATACATACGTCCACTTGGACTACCATTCTCCATGCTATGTTGATGTTCCTGGCCATGTGGAATGAGGTTCTTTTTTCTAACTCATGGTGTGTGTCCTCCTTCTTCCTGCTCCTGTCCGGAATGAACCATTCCTCCGTGTAAAGCGCAGGGTTCCTGTTCTAATCTCAGGAAGTCCTGCCTTCCTATTCTTTTTCTGCCCAACTAATTGGCTATCAGCGACTTTTATTAACCAATTAAGACAGTGTCTCAGAAGGGGTAGTAACCAGATCTCAGCATTGAAATCAGCCTATCAGAAGCAATGTTATTAGCCTCAACAGGTGGTAGTTATTTATAGAGCAGCAGGCAGGAAGACTCAGTGAGGCTGAACCTTTAAGGGTCACCCCCAGTAATCCACATTTATCACCAAGACCTTATTATGGTCTAAAGGTCCACAGACTCTGCTGTGTTAATGCATTTGAACACTGGGTCACCAGATAGTGGCTGCTTTGGGAAGATTACTGATCATTTCAGAGGCAGAGCTTTGCTGGAAGAAGTGGGTCACAACAATCAGGCTCTCAGGGTTTATAGCCTGGCCTCACTTCCTGTTTGTGCTCTGTTTCCTACATGCAGGTGGGCTAGGACCAGC
This sequence comes from Lophiomys imhausi, assembly GCA_907164525.1. Classification (NCBI taxonomy): domain Eukaryota; kingdom Metazoa; phylum Chordata; class Mammalia; order Rodentia; family Muridae; genus Lophiomys; species Lophiomys imhausi. The sequence continues at coordinate 12,160,270 of CAJQZJ010010411.1, forward strand.
CAGCCTTCCAATTCCCATTACTATACCTCCTCTCCGTGGTAGACTGTATCCTCTGTGAGCCAAAATAACCCTTCCTCAAGTTGCTGCTTGTCTGTTATTTTGTCATAGCAACAAGGAAAGAAATAAATATACACCCCACCAGCTCAGGTATGCAAAGCGTGAACCTGTGGCAATTGTTCATACTCAAACAGGAGAGGCATGGATCCTAACCTCAAGGACTGATTGTTCCCAAAAATATCAGCTCTTAATATCAATCCCTTGAGGCTAAGAATATCAATCTTACATTTGGGCAGAACACCAGCATTCAGGGCACAGCAGGGTTTTCCATTAGATGCTCTTCTTAATTGGTATTTTAAAGTATATCATCTATGCAAGAGCTAAGATTTGATAGTAATTCAGACGTCAAAATGTTTAAGATGACCATTCTCACATAAATATATAATCAAATATACCATGTACTTTCTCTTAAAATAGACAATATCATGGCACTTGCTAAATTCCACACATTGTCCTACTCCTTAATATGTAAATATTGAAAATTAAACCATATCATTATTAGTCACCCAATTTCTCTTAATAAATATAAACAAAGGAGAAACATACCACAAATAGAGTTAAATACTACTAGTAATAAACTTCTGATATTTTGTTCTTATTTTATCAGGCAACCATAGTCATAAGAAAGATGAAGATAGTACAATCCGTGTAATCTCTCTACTTTAGCATTTGTCTTAGTTTCATTTCCTATTTCTGTGATTTAAAAAAAAATACACTGGCAAAAACAACTTAGGAAAGGAAGTGTTTATTTTGCTTCAATTCTAGGTACTGCCCATTATTTCAGGCCAATATGACAGGAATTTGAATCCGCTAGCCTCTTTACAGTCACAGAATGAGCATGAAGCAAAGAATGAAGGCATGCATCCTTGTGCTCAGCTTTCTTTCTTCACCAATACAGTTCAATATCCTCTCCCTAGGGAATTGGGTTGCCCACAGGTCTTCTGACCTCAATGTCATCAATATGATATTATGCAGACACACTCACTGGCCAGCCTGACCTATGCAATCCGTCAGTGAAACCCTAGGTCTTCCCACGTGATTCTAGACTAGGTCAAGCTGGCAATTACAGCTAACCATCACAGCACTTACTTGATGCATCTCTAACATTTGGAAATGGGCTAGTTGCTACTATAATATGGCGTGACAGACAATTTAAGTCCCACTGCTCAGGTCTGTCATGACTTGATCAAGGGTAGTTAATGAGATAAGAGAATGGAGCTCTTAACAAATGAATACATTGTGTAGTATCCATATTGAGAGGAAGGAAAGAAAAGGTGGAAATTTCTGTTCTGCACTCCTGGAAGCCTCTGTAGGACCTATAATCTTTCATATTTGGATTTTCTTTCTAGTACTCACAACCCTGATATTCACCTTATTCATTTTCTAAGTGTGTGTGTGTATGTGTGTGTGTGTGTGTGTGTGTGTGCATCATATATATGTGATGTATGGTCATGTATATGTGAACACACACATTCTTGGCCATAAATGTGTGTAATTGCATGGCACAGCACACAGAGTCAGAGGACATTCCCTTGGGAGTTAGTTGGTCCTTCACTTCCACCTTGCTTGGGACAGATTCTCGCTGGTTTTCACTACTGCATAAGTCAGACTTTCTGGCCCAAAAGCACCTATGAATTCTCATGTCTCTGTCTCCTATCTCTCCAGAGAAGCACTGGGATTCCAGATGCATATTTACTATGCCCAACTCTATATGGGCTCTGATGATTTGAACTCAGGCCCCCACACTTGTACAAGGACTTTACCATAGTCATCTCCTCAGCCACATTCTCCAATTTTTAATTTCTTCCATTTTATTTAAATACTATGGATCTGAGTTAGATATGAGTAGATTATGCCATAGCATAAATGGTCAGAGGACAGCATGCAGGGGTCAGTTCTCTCTTTCCACCACATTGGTCCCAGGGATTAAAACATTGACAGGCTTGGTTCCAGTGTTTTTATCCACTGAATCTTTTAGCCAGCCCCCATCCTCTATTTTTTAACTCACAAAATAAGATATACTTATCATTAATAGCTTATTTCAAACTATGTATACATTGTAGAATATCTAATTAAATTCATTAACATATGCATCTGCTCATACTTATTTAGTGGTGAGAATACTTAAAATTACTGTCAGCAATTTTAACATAATACATTATTCATAACTGTAGTTGTCATCATGTACAACAAATCCCTTACATGTATTCTTTTTTTTATTTTTAGGTTTTTCCAGACAGGGTTTCTCTGTGTATCCTTGACTGTCCTGGACTCACTCTGTAGACCAGGCTGGCCTTGAACTCACAGAGATCCGCCTGCCTCTGCCTCCCAAGTGCTGGGATTAAAAGCGAGCACCACCATGCCCGGCTGCATGTATTCTTCTTAGAGGAAATTCTGTATTCTTAAGCTGCCACCTCACCAGACCATCCTCTTTTCCAACCTTTGCACAATTACTATGCACACTCTCTGCTTCTCTAGGTTTAGCTTTTATCAACTCCCCTATTAAAGATCAAATGGCATTTGTTTTTATGTGCCTGGCTTATCTCTTATCTCACTTACCTTAGTATTCATTTACGTTCCTCCATATCGTTGTCAATAACAGAGCTTTCTTATTTGAGGCTGAACAGTAACACACTGTGCATATACATCTCCTTTGTCCTATTGCTGAGCACATTGACTGACTACATCCCTTGGCTACCATGAATAATTCTAGCATGAACATGGGACTATTGACATCTTTTTACATTGTAGCTGCACAAAGAAAATGGTAGTTGGTAATAGCCCAGTACTTCATATCATGATCTGGTTTGGAAGACCAAGCGTCACCAAATCTGTCTATAAGTGCAAGCTACACAGAGCATCATAGCCACCTGAAGGAACAACAGCAATTGTTGTCAGTCAGTGTCAGCCCTGCTGATATCTCCACACAGAACCATCCCATACATGAGTACCTGTACTTACTCTTAGAGTGGACTGTCCCTATTTTATCCTACATTTTGATGGGTATCATTATAAGTCTCCTCCCCCCAACAACCTAGACAAACCTCTTGAGTTTCAAAAACTCATGCATAGCAGGGCACAGACCCTCACTCATGCTCTATGGATCTTTGCAAAAGAAGACAGAAACTCATACACAGACAGAACCACAACCAAAGAATTTCTAATACAGAGTCCTGGGTGTCAGTATCAAAAAAGTTCTAATTCAGGAAGATAGAGGTATGGTAAAACCAAGAGAAAGAGATAGAGAAAAACAAACAGACAGAGAGAGACAGAGAGAGAGAGAGAGAGAGAGAGAGAGAGAGAGATTGTATCTATCCATCTAATATCTAGGAAATGAATTTTTTTATTTCTTAAAATTTATTTGGTCCCTGTACTTGGTCCAAACCACCATTCAGTCATTTCCTTCATCATGCTAGGATTCATCTGAATTCATCTTGGAATACAGTTATCTAAACCATACACCTATAACAATGCAAAAGCAATGACAGAAATTTCATATTGCTCTCAGTAAGAGAAAAGTTCATTCATTTGTCTAATAGGCATCATGTTGAAACTCTACAGGGGAGTAAAGATAAATAAAATACAGTTCATACCCAATACAGTGGGTAAAAACAACTCCTTGAGTGTGGGCAGTATAAAAAATTAAAATAAAAATTAAAAAGGTTTCCTTGTTAAGAGAGTATTAAGAAATTTTAAGAAAGCAAGCACACTGAACCAAGTACAGAGTACATCTATGCGGAGGGAAATGCTTATTCACTAAAGAAACCCAATGACCTAAAAGAACCTCCTATGATCAGAGCAAAAAAACCCTAAACAACAACACCCAAAACAAACAAACCAACAAAAACAAAAGTCAATTAATTTTGTTCTCTAAATAAAGAGGGTCCCCAGGTCCACACTTGTGGCTTTGGCCTAGCCTACAAAAGGGATCTAGAATTTCTTGACTGAGAAAATTAACTTTTGTAACAAGTAAATAGTGATGATTTAATCACAATACACTAATGATCCTAGGAAACATTTTAATCAGCTCTTCCAGTTGAGTAATTCACTGAATCCTGTGCTTCTAGATGGGTATGCTTAAGACTGTACCAACATGGCCGGGCATATGGACACATACCTTTAACTTTGCACTTGAGAGGCAGAAGCAGGTGGATTTCTGTAAGTCCAGTCTGGTCTACACCACTACTTACATGTCAGCCAAGGCTACATAGTAATACCATGCCTCAAAACAAAACAAAACCAAAAACCACACAAACAAGAACAGAAAAAAAAAAAAACTGTAACTACATTGAGAGTAACAGTAGAGAGTTAACATTCTCTTTTGCTCTTGATGGCTCTGGGGACTATGTTGTCCTAGAAACCACAAATTCCTGAAGAAGCGAGTGCAGTGGTATGTGTCTAAGTCCCAACTAGATGGGAGGCTGAGGCAGGTGGATTTCTATAAGCCAGAAAAGCCCTCTTTGTGGAGCAGAAGGGGACAGGTATGCATGGCACCCATGGATTAGAAAAGAACAGCAGCTCTTCCTTTAACAACAGCTTCCAAATATCCTTTCTAATCTTAATGAAATGCCCAAGACAACATGTAAATTTTCACTGAAACCAGCCAGGTCAAAACTTGAGTTAATCCAAATGCATTTAACACACGAGTCCTCCTGGTCTATAGGTCATTGTTCTTGTTCAGACATCTGTCAAGCGTATATTCCTACACTATATATCAGCAACCATGACTCATAGTATAGAATAGCATACCTTAGGGAGTTGGTAGTTATTTCGTTGTATGAATTTGGCTATCTCTAAAGCAATGTTTCAGGAATTATTCCTAGACTTTCAGAGAAAAAAAAAAAAAGGCATATAGGCCCAAACATAGCTGAAATGCCTGTCCTCATGCATAAAATTTGGGAGCCTTGAATGGTCTCATGCTTGTTGGTCACTATGCTGGCAGCCAAAGCACCAAGGAATTGGTACTTCTACATTTCTTATTTTATTGTTATTTATTTATTTTTCCTTATGTGTATTCTGGCATACTACTCTACTTCAAAGTATTACAAATAGCAACAGAAAAATTAAAATGAAGGCTGGGAAATTGATTCAGTGGGCAACATGCTTCACACACGTGAGTACCTGAATTCGGATTCACACCAACTATGTACAGGGTGTGGGACACTCTCCAGTGGAGGAGGGAGTCGGGGAGAGGCAGATCAGGGCAGATTGTCTGCCAGATAATCTAGCCAAAACAGTGAGCTCCCGGTTGAGAGATGCCATTTCAAAAATAGGATAAATACCTAGAGGAGACCCCATGACATCCACCTCCGCCTGGCTCACATGTGCTTGTGTATCTTCTGTAACATGTGAACCCCATGTGTACACACATAAAAAGAAAAAACTTAAAGACAAAAAACAACAAAAACAAAACCAGTGAGTGATAGAGCGTGCTGATCCTGTGGTAGGGAAAGGAAGCTAATCTCCAAGTGAAAACACACACACTCCCTCTCCAGGAGATGGGAAAATGAGCTTCCCACACACAATTGTGGCCAGTTTTACACATCGAGACACAAGATTCCAGATTGTTTCTTACGAAATTCACTATGGAAAAGGGAAAAGCTCTTTGCTGAGGTGGGCATGGTACACCTTTCAGGCTGCTGAAAAACCCAGCAGCTACACTACAAACAACCCCAGTTGAGAGTTTTTCCTAAAATTGTGAATGTAATAAAATCGGTGCCGAACTCTTGCTTCAGTCTACAGTAAAAACATCGCAAAAACACCTTAGTCAAAACCTCCATAAAGGATACCTCAGAAAGCAAGACAATCATACTTTAACAGTGGTTCTCAATCTGTGGGTTGGAGCCCCTTTGGCAGACCTCTATCTCCAAAACTACTTACATTACAATTCATAACAGTAGCTAAATTACAGCAGCAGCAACAAAATAATGTTATGGTTGGGGGTCAGCACAACATGAGGAACTGCATTAAAAGGTTGCAGCATTAGGAAGGTTCAGAACGGTTGCTTTAGGATCATTCTCTTTAAAATACAGTACATCCATGGAGCTTCTGATTTGGAAAGTCTGAGGTGAGCTCTAAGAACATTCTTAGAAAACATTAAAAAAAAAAAAAAAACTCCCCAGGTGATTCTGAAACACAGCTTACAGCTCAGAACCACGGCTCTAAACTAATGCTTCTGAGAAGGGCATCCAAGACCAGCACCAGCTGAGAACTAATTCCAAATGTGAAATAGATCATCATCACTCAGACCTAGTGAATTAGGGACTCTTGGGACCTTAGGGGGTGAAGGGTAGTACTACAAGCCCTTGGGCGATTATTCCAGCTCAAGGAGCTTATAGTAACTAAAACAAAGCTGTCAGACCTTGCTTTGTTTTCTGTATTCACAATCGACATTAATGTTAGCATTTGTTACTCCATGAAATGGCCTCACAGCTGCTACTTTGAAAGTGTTCCTACAAGCATGACTTTTGCTACCCTGATCTCAGCTTGCAGCTCCTTCCTGGGTCACAGCAAAGGTCAACAAACTTCAGCTACCACCTCAGCATTTTCTCCTCTGCAGGTCATATGGCCTCTGTCACAAACACTCGGTGTATCCTGTACAATTCAGAAGAGAATGAAAGCAGTTTGCTCTGATAACACTTGATTTACAAAAACAGGATAGGGCCAGATTTTGCCCAAGGGCTATCTATAATCCATCTTATTCCTAAGTTTAAGAAAATGATGCAGAACAGACCAGGAAGAAAGAAAAAAACAGAGCAAAACACATCAGCTTCCACCAAGAAGTGTGCGTCCTCTTATAAGCAGAAACTTCTCCAGTATTGAAGCTGTTTAAGGACAAACTCCAAAGAAAAAAGTGCTAAATGTCATTTGTCCATGTGTCTCATTTACACCAATAAACATCACTTAGGTGCATCGTAGAATCACACATCAAAGTCAAAATCACACGGATGGCAGTCTAATAGAAGACAATGGTTTAAGCACCTGGAAACAATGCCTTAATATTGATCATGATATTCTACAAATGAGGACATGGTAGCACCAAGTTCTGTTGTGACAAAACAGATGACATTAGGCCTGGATCTGAATCAATGGGTAGAATCATGCTACAAGTGGATACAAGTAAAAAAAAAAAATCTAGCTGGAGGAAATTAGATGGTTATAATCCATCTAATTCCTAAATTTAAGAAAATTATGCAGAACAGAAGAAAGATAAAAACAGAGCAGACCTACAAATCTAGCTGCAGATGCTGTGGAAGGAGACAAGAGGAGGGCAAAGCAAGATCAACCATGTACATCTGAGAAATTTACAGTTCTCTATATGGGTGGTATTAAATTGGCTAAAACTGCCAAGACCAATCTTAAGAAAGAAAACAGACAGTCCTCAAACACAGAGGACAAAATAGAGGATTGTATTAGTTACTTTTTTTATTACTGTGATCAAGACCCTGAAAAGAAGCGACTTGAAAGGGGAAGGACTTATTTGGGATTACAGTTTCAGAGGGCACAGTACTTCATGGTGTAGTTGATGGTCACAGGAGAATATGGCTTTCACTCCTTAGATCTTACAGACTAGGAGATAGGCAGGGTGAGGGTCAGATGAGGAGCTCAGATCCTCAAAAGTCCGCCCTTCAACAACTTCCTTCCTCTAGTTAGGTTCCAACACCTAGATGTCACACAACCTCTCAAAGCAACACTACCAGCTGAGGACAGAATATCACACACCTAAGTCTGTGGGGGAACTTTTATATCCAAATGCCGACAGGGACTATTGCAGGACAACGGGTAACAGAGCAAGGAATCAAGAGTTGATTGAGCCAAAGCGACGGCATATAGAATGGAAGGGATAAATGTTTGCGTGTGACTTTTCTGAGTCTACACAGATACTCTTTCTTCTCAATGAGGGAGAGCTAAAGAATCCTCTTCCTTTCATTTGGAAGGCTTATAAAAAGTAAGACTCCTGGCTGGTGGGCTGGTGCACACTCACAGTTACATGTGGAAGGCTTAACTATAAAGACCATCACTTCAAGGCCACTCTCAAAAAATGAACAAAAAAGGTTAAAACTTTTAGCTGAGTCAGAGAATACAATACGAGGAATAGCTTGAGTTGAGTTGCCATCATAAACTGTACTGTGTTGTGGATTTTGAATTTTAGCTGTCCGAAAAAGCCAATGGAGCCTCGTTTCATGAAACAAATTATGTGAAAAGCCACACTAGCTTGAAAATACATACTTTTAAGCAACAATCAAGACGTGATACATTTACACTGCACTGGTTTTGACTGCATAGCTTTTCTCCCACTCGTTCTGTGCATTGTTCATTCACGAAGCAGGCGCGGTGCTTTTAAGTGTGAAATCCTCCAGTGATTTCCACTGTGCTTTAAACATTCAGCCTCCTCCCCTTTTCCCATGATCCCTTGCTACTTCCCTGGCTCCCGCAGTTACTTCAGGTTATACACTCAAATCTGAAGACCAAAATCTAGGATCCACACATGAGGAAAATATGCTGCATTTGCCTTTCTGGGTCTGGGTTACCTCACTCAGTATAATATTTTCTAGTTGTATGCACTTACCTGCAATTTTCATTTATTCTTCCTAACATGAAAAGGAAGCTGATCCATGAAATGTCAGCTATATTATTGCCTAACTAAGGTCTGCATAATGGTGCTGCCAGTTGACATTCCAACATAAATAGGGGGAATTTCACAAGGTCCTTTTCCTGGATGAAGAGCTGCAGACCATCAAGGGTTACTGAGTAAGATGAGCTCCCCATAGGTTATCCACTCCTAAGTGTAAACACTTACATGCAAGCAACACTAAATGGATACAGTACGTTGGGTGTATGTGTGCAGCGATTAATTAAAGAGGAAGACAGGAAACTGAAAGGGAGTCAGGGATAGGAAGAGGAGTTCCGGTGCGGAGGAAGAGAGTAGAAACTATGTAAGTACAGTAATTGTTGAAATTCTCAAACAATTTCAAAATGTTAAAATACAACAGAAATTCATTTCTGCAGCCCATGACAGGCATGGCCTCCTACATCCTCATCTCATACACACTATGGTCCCTACCTCATAGCCCTGCTTACGCACATCTATGACACTCCCTGTTTCAGACACACACTATGACCTCCAGTGAACTCCACTGAATATAACAAAGCATCTCCTACAACAAAGACAATCAAAAGAAACAAACAAAAAATCACAGGTGCTTGTTGCCTGATTTGAACCCTGCTCCCAAATCAACCTCAGCTACTGGCCTGCATGGGGATGGGGGAGGGGTTCTGCAACCTGTTGAAAGTGATTGCTTCCTTGCAGCTCTTCATGGCTACAAGAAAGTCTACATATTCAGATTCCGAGTGCACTGGAATGTTTGGAAGATGCTAACAATGACCTACACTTATCCTTGTCGGGCTACTTGACCAGAACAATGTTACAGAGAACCAGGACCAGACTGTCTCAAAGCTCAACATGTGTCTCTGCTCTCAAGCCGTATTCCCAGTAGTTGCAATCTGAAAGTCCTGGCTGGAGCTAATGCTCTTGGGGATAACATACACTCCCTGGCAAATTTGGACATGAGCATATTAATCCTAGAATTAATTAGATATTTCAGGTTTCTTGCTTAGATTCCAGTTAACATTTATTCTCACCCTGCATAAAACCTTTATCCTTTTATAAATTGCTAACATGAAATCTAGGGTCATCTAAGCAAACAAAAATTCCTTCATTCAATCAAATGAACCAGCGAAGAACCAGGACTAAAATCCTATATGTTATACAAATATAACTAATTAGCTATTTTAAACTGACTAAACACATCTGATGGGGGGCTTAGTGATGAATGATGTATATTTTATTAATGAAACAAAAGCACTTTTATTCATGAAGACTTGCAATGCAACTCTTTCGATAGTTCCAAGTCCAGGAGTTGAGAATAACCAGGCCACAGGTATACTTTGTCCTCATGCTAAACACTAACTAGTTAAAGTCATCTAAAATTAAATAAATAAATAAAGGCACACATTCTCATACAATGAAGAGCAAGGAAAGCATGCTCTTGGGTGTGTTAGAAGGGGGCATCTATCTGGTCCTATTGAATTGCTAAGAGAATGAAATTCACCATGTCCAGCACAGCTTAACTCAGTGTAGGAAACGTCATCCCCTTCCCGAGTGGCTTTGGAGACACACCTTGATGCCTGGTGAGCACGGGACTCAGTGAAAGAGGAGATGCCCCCTACCCCAACTGGTCTCACATTCTTTTTTTTTTATGTTTGTTTATTACTTAAGGTTACATCTCCATCACAGTGCCCTCTTTCCACCCCTCCCAGTCCTGCCCTCCCACCCTCTACCCCCATCCCTTCCAACCCACTCCTATGGAGTGGAGTGTCCCTACATAAAAGTCCCCCTGCCCCAGTTCAGCAGTCATATGAGGGCTAAGAGCCTCCTCATACACTGGGGGCCTACAAGGCAGCACCACTAGGGCAAAGTGTCTCACTGACCGGAAACAAAGTCTATGTTCCTGTTCCCTTTGGTGCATTGGTTGAGGTATAGTTATCCTGTACTATATGGCTAAAATCCGATTATAAGTGAATAGATGCCATGTGCATCCTTCTGGGTATGGGTTAGCTCACTCAGGATGAGCTTCTCTAGTTCCATCCATTTGGCTGCAAATTGCATGTGGGAGTGCAGGCTTGTGCAACCACTATGGAGGTCAGTCTGGCAATATCTTAGAAAACTTGGAATAGCTCTGTCTAGGGACCCAGCCATACCACTTCTGGGTATACATGGAAATGATTCCTCACCAAACCACAAGGACGTTTCCTCATCTATGCTCATAGCAGCCTTATTTGTAATAGCTAGAAACTAGAAACAACCCAGATGTCCCTCATGCAAAGAATGGATTAAAAAGCTGTGGTACATCTATCTACAGGAAGGAATACTACTCAGCCATCAGAAACAACGAAATCATGTGGTCTCACATTCTTTAAAATGGGAAGCACAGAGAGTTACACTGGGTGGTTTGGCTCTTCTTCCTCCGTCATAATTAAGAAGGAGGAGAGAGTGAGCCAGAATCACTGCCTGTCCTGCACATTCAAATAAGCAAATAGCTTCATTGTTTCCTTCTTCCTCTTGATGAAGATGTTCTAGGTGGCTGTTTACAAAAGAGTGTAACAGGAGAGCACATTTCATTTCAAACCACACTCATGGCAGTTACTGTTAAGACTTACAAACAGACTTTCCAAAAGCCATTGCCCCATAGAGATAGCAAGAATCAGCCAAGGCAAGGAAGGGTCTGCGAGATGTTTTGCGGTTCTTTCCAAGTAACATCTTGGGTCACTGAGGGCTTCCGAAAGGGTCATGGCTTGTGTTAACTGTACACATGACTTGTGAATCTTGGAGATCTTCAGTGTGAACAACTCAGATCCCAGGCCTTTACAGGGGATCCCCAGTGGCTTTTGTATGATCTCAGGTAAGTAGAGAGCTGAGAGTAGAGTTGTTGCTAATGGTATTACCTGTGTATTTACACCACAATACTACTACTTAACGATTAATAATAGCAATGACAACAAAAGGAAGGCATGGGTCTCCTCTAGGGAAACCAAGCTGTAAAGAGCAGTCTTTCTTTTGTGCAATAAAACTGTTTAATTCAATGCAGTTAGGGTCTCCTATTTCAGAATAAACTAGAAACAGGGAGCTTTGAGGCAATGCCTTTTGTTCCTCTTCACCTAGCTTTGTTACAAGGTGTTGACTGGCTGCAATCATCTTTAATTGACCCTTCCCAAGGCTGAGTCACACACATCCCTGGCCTTTCCTACCTGACTTAAATTTATGTGTCACCTCCATGTTTTCCGCTTATATTGATCTGCTGTGGAGGGCAGCAGGGGCAGTGTCAATTCCGTAACAAAGCAGGTGTTAAAGCGAGAGCTGATTGTGATAGCCAGGAAGGATAGTGTCACCTGTTTATGGTTAAATGTGCCCATAAAGGAACGCATCCTAAGCACTAGCTGACATTTTCACAAAACGTTAAAACCCTTGCCCACAAAGTTCAACTTTTTCCCAACTATTAACCACTGAACATTGCAGGCAGCCATACTGATTTCGTCCTCTTTATCTTTCATGGTTTTTCTGTTTTAGCTTTGATAGGGAAAAAAATCTAATCTTTTGATATCTAAGGGAAATGAGTTACTATTTTGTGTAAGTTATTAATGTTTATCATTTAAGTAGGAATGAAAGATATCTAATATCAAAGTGGGAAGAAGGCATTTTTCTGTCCCACTAATTCACTGAAGGTCAGGTAATGCACACAGAACTACCCTCACTTCACTTGCTTGCAGCACACTTCCTTCTTTTAAAACATCCAGGCAAATTGATAGCAATGGAAGCTGTCACTGCAATTAAATGGCCATTTGAGTGCAATTTCTTTGGAAATGTGTGTTTAATTTTATTCAAATGTTTTTGGTTTAAGTTCCAAAAGCCCACCATTCCCTTGCTTGGTTTACATGAAAAACCATCTGGAAATCTGATTCCAGTTTACACACACACACACACACACACACACACACACACACACACACACACACAGAGAGAGAGAGAGAGAGAGAGAGAGAGAGAGAGAGAGAGACCCCTACCTACCTGCCTTTAGAAAATAACCATTTTCAGCTGATGTCTCTGAAGAGAGTTTGTCTTGCACAACATTCAGAGAGTGACTGATACTTTCTGTACAAAGTTGTGTAGTTATTTCTCAGAAGTAAATCCTGGATATCCTTTTCACAGCAACAAAAACATCAGGCGAATGCAGTGTGCACATAGCCTGCTCCAGCTCAATGCTGAACAAGGTAATGTGGAATATTAATATCAGCTGTTCTCTTTTTGGCTAAAATGATAATTATTTTGGAGTTTTTTTTTTCCTATCAGTTTACCTATATTGCACAAAGTTCCTTTCCTTTAAAAAAAAAAGTTAGGAACCTTCATTTTTAAAAATAATAAATTACCTTTAACTTGATTTTGCAAATGGAAAGTTAGGGTCAAGGTAAAATTCTACCAAGGTGGTAGGTTGTGAAGTCCGAAGAGATCGAGATCAAAGGAACAAGAACGCTGTGTTTAATCTCTGTCAGAAATGAATGATTTTTTTTTTTCTTAATCCACTGAAAGATCCCTTCCCCAGTCTCCGTTAAGAAGAAACTGTTACCGCTGCTGGGGGAATATTATCAATAGTTAAAAGCCCTTTAACCATCCCCCAGGGATCTCCCAGCCCTCTTAAGTTAACAAAACGTGCAGACGCTCTCCTTACCTGCCTTGAAAGCAATGCACAAGCCTAGTCGCTGTTGTAACCATCCTCCGCAGGTCCAGAGCTGGGGACCCCAGAGTCCCAAAAAGTGGGGAAACGTGATCGTGAGAAAACATGTTCATGAGAGCTCCCCAAGAATTGCTTTCCTTCTGGAGCGACGCCCCTTTCTCTGTGGCTCTCCCTGGCACCTCAGGTTAACCGGGATCGGAGCCTATCATTTCTGCTCCATCATAGGGCAGCTGTTTTAAGGACTATTTGAGCGCGTGGGCACCAGAGGAAGAGGAAGACCCGTTAGCGCGGAGCCTGCACAAGCTTCAGCTGGTGCATGCCGGGACCCCCTGGCTGCTCAGCTGCCGCTGAGGATCCAAAGCCGGTCGGTCGCCTGCAGTGATCAGCTTTCCGCTAAGGAGCAGCAGCTGCGCACAAGCCGGCTGCCTTTGGGTCTAGGATAGAGGCTGTGCCAAGTGAAGCTCTCAGCATGCACGGAAAGCGGCTGTCTACTGAGCATGCTCAGACCCCAGCTGTCACTCCAGGGCCTGTCCAACTGTTGACATCTCTAAATATGAAAAGGGGATACTGAGGAAGCTGTACACGGCGAGATTCGGTGGAGGTAATTTGAAATTTGGGCATGACCTCTTCCCTCTCCCCTCCGCTGTAAAAGGAAAACAAAGATTCACTGGTGTGGATTTAGCAATTCTTTTGACAGGTTGACAGACCGTTTTGGAAGCTATCAATAGCTTTTAATCTTAACTGTCCGTGTGCAATTAGATCGCCCCTGGAGTCAAGCACCCCTGGCATATTCAGCGAAACCCATTACCATCATTGATGGCTTAGGTGTAGAATTGCCTATATTAGAAGGTCTAAGCAACAAGCCACAAAATTATTGATCTCCATGTGTATGATCTGCTGTCTAGACTAATTTCTTAAAGCAGTGCTCTATATTAAGTAATTTTCAATGTGTGTGATGGAAATGTTAACCTATATATTATGTTAACATATAGATTAATCTATATATTATAATAACATACATTTTGAAACTTCAGTCTTACCCTCATGTCAGTAGAGGACATCTGCTAATTCCAGATTGTAAGCACAAATCTTGCTCCAGGTTTGATAAATGGCAAGAACTCTATTAATGTTCAGGTAAGGCTGAATTCTGGGTTTTGCAGATAATCTGCATATTACCCTTAGCTAGGTAGCCAGTGTTCTTGACTATCATATGAACAAGAATCTTGACTCTTGACCTTCTCTGTCTTCCCAGGTATGCTAGTCAAGTATTTAAAAATAGAATATACTGTAAGTTTCCATCATAAGCAAATTGCTTTGTCAATACTGTTTGCATTTTGATATTTTAACTGTGGATTTTTTTTCTTTCTCTTTTGTCTGCTCCCTAACAGTAGGGAAATTAATTTATGGGGGCTGAGCCAAGTTCAGAGCGTGTACTCTACCACTATTGAAACCAACAAGGATTCTCCATGAACTGTGGACAATGAAATTATTTCATTTGTTAAAGCTTCAACACTGTTACAGGGTCAACTCCACCGAGGGTGAATCTAAAATGCTTTCATGGCTGAAAGGGCCTGAAATAGCCTGAAAGCCCAGCCTGTTAGTGGTCCATAAGAAAGGGCTTCTGAGATGGCTTGGCAGGTAAATACACTTGCTGGGTGGGCCTGGAGAACTGGCTTGATCTCTAGAAGGAGAGAGCCCACTCTACAAAGCTGTCTTCTGGCCTCCACGTATACTCCATGGCGTGTGTGCCCCATAACTACCCTCCCCCCATTTTATGTTCGCACACACACACACACACACACACACACACACACGAGAGACAGAGAGAAAGAGAGAGAGAATATACAGAAATAGAGAGAGAGAGTTCATTGGGAAACCTGAAGTGAGTTGGGGGGCCAGGAAGTTCCTGAATGCTTACAGGTATCTCCTAATCTCACTAAACCAGTCCCTTGGGGCAGAAAAGCCTCTATCTCACCCACCCTGCTGCTCCTTTTTCTTTATCTTTCTCCTTCCCCCCAGGAATTCAGGGTGTCGCTAAGATCAGAGAGCTCACTCTGGCTACACACTCTTCAACAACCCAGGTAGGGTTAACCTGACCACCACAACTTTAGAATTGCCTCTGGTTCAATTCTGTATGACCGCCAACAGTAAAGTATTCCTTATACTGTAGAACACTCTGGGAATTTGCAACTATCTGATTGTAGACATCCACCTCAATGTTATCACGTTTTCAGAATAGACAGAGGCACAGGAAGGAATCCTCCTACTGGGCTGACCACTTGGGAAATTGATGGAGTTCATTCATCTAGACACAGTCACTGGAGGAAGTGATTCCAGAATCAACCAAAGCAAAGATCCCATAGTTGGAATGGAAGGTTTGGGCCAGTTTGTTCAGACTTCACAAGACCAGATGACTAGGTTAGAGAAGTTCTGTGTTTTGTTTTTGTTTTTGTTTGTGTGTGCATCATGCATGAGTATGTGACCGAAGAAAATGGTGGTGTTACTCAGGTGTTTGTATACCTTTAATCCCCTTCTTTTAATCTGTGTGTGTGTGTGTGTGTGTGTGTGTGTGTGTGTGTGTGTGTGTGTGTGTG
>CAJQZJ010010411.1:12176219-12219686 GCA_907164525.1 Lophiomys imhausi
GTGTGTGTGTGTGTGTGTGTGTGTGTGTGTGTGTGTGTGTGTGTGTGCGCGCGCGCGCACTCAAGAACAGCATTGAGAATTGCCATGCTACTCCTCTGAGACAGAGTTTCTCCTTAGCCTGGAGCTCACCAACTGGGCCAGTCCTTCTGTCTCCGGACTCCCAGCACTGGAATAATGATTGAGCACACCATTTCTTGACTTGTTTTGTTTTCTGGTGTATTCCAGAATGGAACTCAAGCTTTCAAGGTAAGCACTTTACTGACTGAGCTACCTCTCCACTTCAGTCCTGTTTACTGTCTCTCTAGCCTAGCCCTGTTCTGTGCATTTTAATTCCCACAGAAAGAAGCAGAGATCGAGATTCCCCTGCTGCTACTACAGGCTCCAGGCTCATTCACTCAGCTGCATGCAGAGACTCCTCCTCACTTTCTCTCTCATTCATTTCCTACAATTTTTAAAAAATCTTTTTAAATTTTTACTGTTCTTTTTGTTGCAGGAACTTGCTTCTCAAACAGTCTGTATGGTTCCTTTGTTACCAAAACCAAGACTTTCACAGTTTTGATACCAAAGTCATGGCTATCACTTACTTGTGACTCCTTATCTTCCAGGCACAGTTCAATTCTTTATAAGCATCACATTTAGTTACCACAAGAGGCATCCCCTAGAAGCATTTACATCAATTTTACATTGTAAATCGTCGATACGTAATGACATGCTTGGTGATGTTGGGAACAAATGGTACACAAACAATAGTTAGGAAATGGAAGGACAGAGAATATTGTTTTCTGCTGCTGATGCTGCAAGCCGAGGACTTAAGATCCCACGGAGATACAGCTAGCAGGTGGAGCAAGGTGAGTATGAACTCCAGGCTGTTTGACCCCGGAGTTGACCAATGCTTAGTTTAGATTACAGCCCCATTCTTTGGGTACCTTCCCCCCAAAGGAAGTAGAGCTTAAAGCTGAAGCAAGGACAGTCCCAAATGGATTTGACGCCAGTCCTAGGCTATGTCAGTTACACAGTGTGAGTCCTCTATTAAACCCTTTCACCTTTTGGTGTCTTTTGCTTGTTTTTTGTTTCTTTATTTTGTTGTTGCTTTCTGAGACAGTGTTTCTCTGTGTAGTCCTGGCTGTCCTGGGCTCACTCACCTTGTAGACCAGGCTGACCTCAGACTCAGATATCCACCTTCCTCTGCCTCCTGAGTGCTGGGATTGAAGACACAGGGTAACACTACCTGGCCCCATTTCCTCTTTTGAAATCTTTACCTCTATCACTGTTTTATTGTTTTCTTTCTCTTTTTTTGTTTGTTTGTTTGTTTTGTGAGACAGGGTTTCTCTGTGTACCCCTGGCTGTCCTGGGCTCACTCTGTAGACCAGGCTGGCCTTGAACTCACAGAGATCCACCTGCCTCTGCCTCCCGAGTGCTGGGATTAAAGGCATGTGCAACCACACCCTGAAATTACAGACAGCTGTGAACTGCCATGTGGGTGCTGGGATTTGAACCCTGGTCCCTTGGAAGAACAGCCAGTGCTCTTAACCACTGAGCCATCTCTCCAGCCCCGTTTCTTTCTTTTTCTTGTCTTTTCTTTGCTGTTTTTTCTGTTTTTTTTTTTTTTTTTTCAGGTGTGAATCCTAGTATCACCCAGGCTGGCTTTTTATTTCATTTTATTTTATGTTTATTTATTACTTCAAGTTATATCTCCATCACAGTGCCCTCTTTCCACCCCTCCTGGTCCCACCCTCCCACCCCAGGCTGTCTTCTTACTTGCTGTAGCCAATAATGTTCTTCAACTTCTGATCTTCCTGTCTTCTCCTCAGAGGCCAAGTGCTGGGATTCCAGATACGTAGCACTTCCCCCCATTTGTATGGTACTGTGGGTGAAATCCAGGGTTTACTTAATTCCAGATATAGTCAAGTTGACAACCAAGAATAGCCATCATATCTCCCAAAGACACACACACACAGACACACAAAGCACGCACACTAATACACACACACACACACACACACACAAAGCACCTTTACCATTACAAAAATACTTGTTTCTTGCCTTGACAAAGAAGTCCTTCCACCTTTATCTAACTAGATTACTATATTCTTTATCCATTCGTATCCCCAATAGTTCATTCACTCCAGGAGAGTGACTGAGCAGGTTCATATGACGACAACATCACACCCTTGGCATACACTGGATAAAGAGACTGTGATGCTTATAACCTTCATTGTCAACATGACTCAGTTTAGAACATTTGGAAGACACATCTCTAATCTGGACAACAGGGGCCCAAAACTGGTTGTAGACTGGGGTAAAAGGGTAAATGGGGGCATTGTTGAGCACCAGCATTCATCGCTCTCTGTTTCTTGACTGTGAGTACAATGTGACCAGCTGCTTTACATTCCTAATGCAGTACCTTGTCATGGGTTGCCTCTTAAGTCAAGAGCCAAAGTAATTGTTCTCCCCTTAAGCTGCTTCTCTTAGGTTTGCTGTCACAATCAGGAAAAGAATAGCTAATATAGGGACTTGACTATAACTAATGAAGAGGCCAGGCAGGCTCGTGGCATTAGAAACATTCGTTCCTCAAGAATTACACAAATCCACTGCTGTGACATATGTAAACCAGGGGGCACTAGGCAATCCAGAAAACAAGGCTCCCCTAATGCTATGGGAACCATTTTTATTCCAGGAATTTCAGTCTTAAGAAGGAGTCAAGATTGGACAAAAGGAAGTTCAATGAAAAATGTGAGTTTCTGATGGTACCCCTGATTAACACACCTAAATCCCCACCTTACATCTTGGACCAATGGCTCTCAACTTTCCCAATACTGCAACCCTTTAACACAATTCCTCATGTTATTATGATTTCCCAACCATAAAATTATTTTCATTGCTACTTCATAACTGCAATTTTGCTACTATCATGAATAATTATGTCAATATCTGTTATGCAGGATGTCTGATAATGTGACTCCTGGGAAAGGGTCATTTGACCCCTAAAAGGGTCATGACCCACAGATTGAGAATCACTGCCTTGAACCAATAAAGTCCATTGATGGCCAATGAACTTTGTTTTTTACTTACAGTTGAAAGTCCTTTTGTCTGAGATAAACTTTCTACCATTCTCTATCCAAGATGCTGAAGTGCTTTAAAATAAGCTGAATTTGTGAGCTGTGGGAACAATTCAGTGGTGGTGTGCCTGCTTTCCAAGCACACAGCTTTAGTTTCAGTCCCCGGTGTAGGACTGAGTATAGCACACCCTTCGAGAGCTTTGCCATGGCCCCTTCTACCTTGGCACCATTATCCTTGGCCATGTGCTTTATACTGTAGCAGTACTTCAGACGTGTTCTCATCTTGCCATTTGCCCGTCCAGCTGCCAGCTGCTTGCCCTGCGTCCTCCACCAAAACCCAGCTCTTAATCAAGATTCATGCTAACTGAGGTCCATTTTTTCCCAGCTCTGTTTCCAAAATTAATGTTATTTTTATTTCTCTTTGTTTTAAATTTTTATTTTATGTGTGTGGTTGTTTTCCTTCCTGTATGTCTGTATACTAAATGCACGCACGCCTGGTATCTGAGGAAGTCACAAGAAAGTGATGTATACTTTGTAACTGAAGTTACAGACTGTCATGAGTCACCATGTGAGTAATGGAAATAGGATCCAGGTCCTGTAGAAAAATAGTTAGTGCTCTTAACCACTGAGCTATATCTCAGGCCCCTTGGTTGTTTGTTTGTTTGTTTGTTTAAGTCAGAGTTTCTTGTAGCTCAGGCTGGATGTAAATTTACTTTGTAGCCAAGAGTGACCTTGACCTTCTGATTCCCTTGATTCTAGTTCCCCAGTGCCATGATTACAGGTGTGCTACAATGCCCAGTTTAAATGTTGCTGAGAACAGAATGAAGGGCTTCATGTATGCCAGATTAGCCCTCTAACTAAGCTATATTTTCATCCCCCCCAATTAATATTTCTGCATTTTCATATATTTTGCACCCATGTGTATAAGTGAATTCTTAAAGAAGTGAAGCAGCTGAGATGGGATTAAAGATGTAAATATCTGATATGGAATATCTAAGATGGGATTCTCAAATTAAACTGACAAAGCTTAGTTTGACAAAATAGTCAAGATGAGAAATGAAGAAGGAGCCAAGAAGGCTGGAAAAGCCACCAGACTATGATGTAACTGTGACCTTGAGTGACAGGGAAAGAAAGAGGAGGAACAGGGGAGCAAAAGAGGAAACAGGGAAAGTAGGGAGAGAAGAGAGGGAGGGAGGGAAGGAGGGAAGGAGAGAGGGAGGGAGTTAGGGAGGAAGAGAAGAGAAAGTTGTTTGTAGTTAAATCACAGAATTCTTGAAGGCTTATGGTGAATCCTTAAACCAGTTTTCCTCCATGTGGGAATATGAATTTTTCTAGGACTGTGCTGCCTGGGAACCTCTACCGTACTCAGTTCTAGGCTGAGAGTGTGACTTTAATGTGCCCTCTATAGGGTTAGCTGTTAAAATAGTGGGGGCTCTTTGTGAGTGGTATTTCCTGCAGTCAAGGGTTGGAGGACCTTGCTCCACTGGCTGCTTAACTCTTTATCAAACATTTATTCTGTCCTAAATTTTACCTGTCACCTATACATGGACCTTAGACTCCTTAAGGGCAGGATCTGGATTTATCTTTGTTTCCCAGAGTAGGTCCTAGTACTTTGTCACTATGATACAAAAGTGAACTCTGGAAACCTGGCCACAGGCCTCCTCACAAAAACCATAGAGACATACTCCCTGAAGTCCACAGACCAGACCTGCCTCTAGATGATAAAAGATGCTGTTCCATGATTAATATTTCTTAAACGAGTCATCAGGCTCCTCTGGCTAATAAACTCCTGCAGGCTAACGTGCCTGCACACGGAGATTTCGTTTTGAATCCCGGAGTCAGTGAGATGGGGAAGCTGGACATCTGCCAATTTTGTCCCTACTGTTACAGACCTCATCCCCAACACCAGTATAATGCTGAAATTGGGTGCTAAGTTTATAATGCATTTTGCTTCTTAAGCTGGAGAGATAATCTTCTCTTATACAATATCTTCTGTTTTGTGTTCTCAAGATTTGTTCCTATGCTGGGCATAGTGGCTCATGCAAATCTCAGTCTTGGGAGACTGATGAAGGGGAATTGTCATGAGTTTGAATCCAGACAAGGCAAAAGAATGAGGCCTTACCCTAGAAGAAACCACAAATAAACTGCTTTGTAACCTTTGGTAGGGGTAGGGCACTGTATGAAAAAGGCTAATACAAATTGACTAGAACTTTTTTTGTTTGTTTTTTTCTCCCCTTCACATAGAGTCTTAATTGAGATGCTTAGTTTACCCTGTTAACCTATCTGTAGTGGGGACGGATAATTTCAGTCAGTTTACCCTGTTAACCTATCTGTAGTGGGGACAGATAATTTCAGTCAAATTTTCCCCTTATGTGTACATGAGTTCATTTTCCTACCCAAGCATGTAAGGTATCTACATGTAGAGTTCCTTACATACTATTTCAGTATGGATTCATGCTGAGTTAACCACCAAGCCTTCAGCCATTGTTAACCTGAAGTCTTAATTTATCAACTTTCTCTAGTTTGTCTAAGACCAATCTTATAAAGCTGATATATTGATCGTCCTTATTATTGCATTCAGTTATTTCTGGAGACTTCCTTCACTGTTCTGTGAGCATCACTTTATATTTTAAAATAACGTTTTAAAAATCCATTATTTGTATGTATTTCTATGTGAAAAGCTTTCAGCTTATGTAGGCTACTCTGTTTTCAGGAAACTTTTAGTGTTTTTCATGGTATCAGAACATGTTAATTTGAGTATATTTTTATGAACCCATTAAACTATTATAATGTTAATTTTGAAGAAATTTTAATAACTGCAGATCAGGACAAAATTATACACCATGGACACTAAATGGCTTGTGCTACAAGACTAAAAGGTGAATCATACATTAGTAATGTAGCAATCTAGAATTTTTGTTTTGGCTTCCTTTGAAGAAAACAATAAATACAGAGATGGTTGGGAAAGGATAAGAGCCATGTACAGAGCTTTTTGGGCAGAATCGTTCACTAAATGGTTCTAATTCTAGCAAGAACATTGGCATAGAAATTTGAAGTTCTCAACTGAGCATGGTGATGCATGTTTTTAATCCCAGCCCTCAGGAGGCAGAGGCAGGCCGATCTCTGTGAGTTCAAGGGCAACCTGGTCTACAGAATGAGTTCCAGGAAAGCCAGGGCTACGCAGAGAAACCCTGTCTCAAAAAAAAAAAAAAAAAACAAGAAGAAAAATTATGTTGTATCTGGGCTAGGGATGTTTCTCAGTGGGTGAGACTGGTTATTCTGCAATTATAAGGACTTGCATTCAAATTTCCAACACCCACATAAAAATACAAGCAAAGCTGTGCATGCCTGCACCCCAACATTGAGGGGGTGGAGACAGGTAGGTCTTGAGACCTGGATGTGTAGCCAGCCTGTGAAATACAGTGGGCTTCAGATTGAAACAATGAGTGGAACAGTGATAGAAATACAATAGTAGCATAGATGATAGGTATATGGAATTATATTTGCCAATACCATGTCTACTAATAATATCTTACTTGACAAAAACTGAGTGGATTTTTTGCCAGTAGACTAGGACTGTAGGAAACATGAAGACATATTCATTAGGTAGAAGAAACATGATATCTGAGAACATTTTGAGCACATTCATAGGACTGAAGAACACCAAGACTTGTAAAATAATATAGATAAATACAAAATAGGTTTCCCTTTAAAATCCATGTTCTCGATTAATCATGGTTTAAGCAAAGAAAAAACATTGTGGGTTAATGTGTGCATGTTTATTATCTTATGTGTAAGGGAATTACACAACAACAATACAACAAAGACAAAAAGAGAGAGAAATTGAAGTACACAATGCAACATATTATCTGAAAGTAGACCAGATAAGTTCAATATTTACATCATAAACCCTACACAACCACATAAAATACCTTGTATTTACTAAGCCAAGAGAGAAGATAAAGTAGAACTTTAAAAATCACTAAATTAACTCAGGAAGGCAGATAATGAGGTAAAAGAAAAAAAGATTATAGAGGACAAGTAGAAACAGATGAAAAGCTGTGGTGTATGCCAGTCTTTTGGTTTCATTAAATATAAATGATCTAACACTCCATTAAAAAGCAGGTAGATGGAATGAAAACAAGTAAAATGATATGTTCTCTGCTAGAAAAATATGCTGTTGCCAGGCATGGTGTCTCACACCTAAAGCCTCGTCACTCAGGGGCTCAGTCAGGAGGATTGCCATAAGTTTGAGGACAGCCTAGGGGAAATAGTAAGTTCCAGGCAGACCAGGCTACATAGGGAGATTTTGTTTTAAAAGAAGAGGGGGAAAAAAAAGAAAGGAAAAATCTGAAGTTTTTTAATACAACCACAAAACATATTTTCAATAGGTAAGTGAAAAATTTGGAAAAGAAATATGTTAATATTGTTCAAAAGAAAGATTGTATTTTTAAAGTTAGGCAAAGGAGATTTCAGAAGTCAAACTGTTTTCAAGGAATATAATTTTCCTGATGAAAAGTTAAATATTTATGTATTTATCAGTAATATCTAACAATGATAAGGTATAGTCATCTAAATACAGTTTTCATACACACAGGGAAAGAAACAGATCTAAAAACCACACCTACACTCCTCCATCTGGCCTTCTAAATGCATAGATCCCCTCGGCCAATTTCATGTAATTGTTCATAGAACAGTTCACCGAATAAATAGCAAAATGCAATTTTTTTCAAGGGCATATGGAGAATTCACCATACTAGAACTCAGAACCTTGTTTTGAGTCACAGAAAGAAGTTAAAATGTGTTTTAAAAAATTAAAACTGTACAATGTGTCAGTGACATTTGACCATAAGAGTAATTCTGTAGAAGTGAATAATTGGAAGACATCAGTAACATTTTAAAACATATCTAAAATGTAATAATAATCAAATAAACAATGAAAAAAATCACAAGGAAAATTAGAAAAAAAAACTAAACAGTCAAAATTAGTATTATAATCAGCATTTATGGAATGCAGCTGAGGAACTCCTTGCAGGACTGACTGTATGACAGCATTTGCTTTTACTAAAAAAGAAGAAATGTTGCAAGCCAATTAAGAGCAAAAAATAAAAACAATGTAGAAAATCAAAGAAACCAACAACAGTTGATTTTTTAATGAACAATAAAATTGGAACATCTCTAAACATATTAGTTAAAAAGAAAAGGATAAAGAATAAACAAATCAGAGGCATCATTACATGTCCTACCGCTGGAGGAAGGTCTTATTGCATGGTTTCCATATGGGTTTCAATGTGCTGAGATCTGGTTAACGCCCTATCTGAGGCACTCTCTGATTGGATAATAAAAGTTGTTGATGGCCTATTGTCTGGGCAGAAAGAGTACAGGAGGGCAGATTGTCTGAGGAGGAAGAAAGGAACCCTGGGAAGATACAGAGGGAACCCTCTTTCTACCGGAGACATGGAAGCAGATAGATGTGTCTGAGCACTCCAGAAGGTACAACAACGTTGTACCATGTGGCGGTTAAGAATAGATTGGGCGGTTAAGAATAGATTGTCAGGTTAACTTAGATGAGCTAGTTGAGAATCTGCCCAGCTAATTGGCCATCAGCAACTTTTTTATTATCCAATCAAAGAATGCCTCAGATTGTTAACCAGATCTCAGAACATTGAAATCAGCTTTTGAAATCATGCATAAGAAAGAGAAAAAGCAAACAAATCACAAATTTCCAGAATGAAAGCAGAGGCATCATTACATGTCCTACAGACATTAAAACATGGTAAGGGTATGATGGAAAATAAAATATGATAACTAACTTCAAATTAATTTGTTCTTTGAAGGATATAAACCAGAAAAGTTTACAGAAGAAAAATCTTATTACCTGAAGACCCTAATTTATATTGAAAAAATTAATAATTCAAAATATCCATGCAGAGAAAATTCCAGGTCCAGAAATTATCAAGTCTACTTTCAGAAACTCTACATCTCTCAGGATGCTGGCCCTCATAAACGCCTCAAAGATACAGTCAAGCCTGGACTGGACATGGGTCTCAGTCATTTCCCCTAGGACTACAGTGAGAAAGGCACAGCCTTGTCCTGTGGAAAACCCTGGACGTCACAGTTCTGTGGAAGGATACCCAGGCACATCTGTGACTGTCAATATTCATGGCTGTACACTGCAGCAGCATGGGCTAGCTTATAAATTAATGAATAAACATTAAATACTAGAATTGTAACTCATTCTGATGAAAGTACTTAATGAGATTCAGTTGATTTCTCTTAAATGATTTTGTATTTTTGAGATCATGCTCAAAGTTCTGTAAAGCATCACAATTTATCACTTTACCTTTTATATATCATTTTTAATATTTTAGAAAACACGCTTTCTGAACACAAAAATAAAATTTTAATTTGCATGTTTGATGAACACATAATCAAAATAGTTTCATTGTGTATATAATTGCACTTCATGTCTTGATATTTAAGCTCATGAGAATAAGTTATTTTTAATAGAAAATACAGAGATAGAAAGGATTAAAATGGCCAAAATCATATAGAAATAGAAAATATCCAAAAAGGCAGCCTGCTAAGTTGTTAAAAACTGAAAACAAATAAAATTGTGAATATTACTGTGCATGACTTGTGTAGAATCTGGAAAGAGGACATTATAAATCACTTATTAATTATAGATTTAATCACCAGCCAAAAGAATAAAAATAAGCAAAAAATCAAATGAAATCCCTGAAATTTTATATAAATAATAAATTCAGGTAGATATTTCAATGGAGATAGTAAAAATTACTGTAAATATTATATCTTTAAAGATTAAAATTGGACTGGGTATGATGGCACATGCCTTAAATCCCAGCACTCGAGAGGCAGAGGCAGGCAGTTCTGTTGTGAGTTCAAGGCCAGCCTGGTCTACAGAGTGAGTTCAGGACAGTCAGGGCTATACAGAAAAACCCTGTCTCAAAAAAATTTTTTTAATTACATATTTTTTGTTAGCTACAATGGAATATGTATTCATAAGTCTTTTTAAAAAACAATTTTTTTTTTTTGGTTTTTCGAGACAGGGTTTCTCTGTGTAGCCCTGGCTGTCCTGGACTCACTTTGTAGACCAGGATGGCCTCGAACTCACAAAGATCCGCCTGCCTCTGCCTCCCAAGTGCTGGGATTAAAGGCGTGCGCCACCACCGCCCGGCTCTTAAAAAACAATTATTAAGTGTATGTTTACTCACAATCCCTTGCCTTTG
Source organism: Lophiomys imhausi (assembly GCA_907164525.1). NCBI lineage: Eukaryota > Metazoa > Chordata > Mammalia > Rodentia > Muridae > Lophiomys > Lophiomys imhausi. Next base: position 12,186,529 of record CAJQZJ010010411.1, read on the forward strand.
AAGTAAGTGTTATGTACAGTGAAATACAGTTATTGAGTTCTTGGTTGTTTTTTTTTTTCAAGTTTATCTCTTTACCGCATAGAGCTATGGAATCAACAAGCATGGGGGTTTCATTATTCTTAAAAGTGAGCTCAAAGGATGTTTCTTCACAAGCATCCACTATATTTACCTCATATCTTTTATGTTCAGTTTGAAAAACAAGAAACAAAAGCTTTGGTGAGTGAGCTAATCATATGTTCAAATTAACCAAGCCTTGAATATTTTATCTCAATGGTTCTCAACCTTCCTAATGCTGTGACCCTAATGCAGCTCCTCATGTTGCAGTAACCCAAACAATAAAATTGTTTTGTTGCTTTTTTGTAACTGTAATTTTGCTACTGTTATAAATTGTAATGTAAATATTTGATATGCAGGATATCTGATGTGCAATCCTTGTGTGGGGTGTAGCCACTCAGAGGTTGAGAACCACACTGCTCTGGACTTACTTTCAAGTGCTAAGGTTCTAGAAGTTACTATAAAGGTATCATCAGATACTTTATGTCCATTTTCTTTCCCTGAACATAAGGTTTTTGAGACTAGACCAGTTTGTTCTATGTGTCAGCATTTCTTTGCTATTGTTGCTGTTTGGTATGCTATTGTATCTATCCATTAACTTTCTTGTGTTGTATTCTAACCAACATCAAAATCTTGCACCTAGACTGGGTGAGGTGGGTGTGTCTGTAACCTTAACACTGGAGGAATCCCAGGAGTCCAGGGTCAGCTTGGGCTCCACTTATACCCAGACAAACAAGCAAACAAACAAGTCTTAGACATACTTGATCAAATAGAAAAAGAATAGCATGTACAACTATTAGTTCATGAGCTACAAGTGTCAAACCATATGGACTGACTGACACTAAAACCCATACTGAAGAGTCGTCAAAGGGCTGTTGTTCTGTAAGTTAATTTGGCTTCTGAAGAAGAAAAAAAAAAGTCTACTGTTAGGAGTGGTTCCATGTTTCAGTATCCTATACATCTCTTCAGCACTGAAATGTGTGGTCCTAAGAACATCATTCATTAGGCTTTGCCTAATGCAAACCCAATCCTACTCAAGGTAATTCTCCCTAAGCATCACATCAGGAAGTTCCTTGGTTTTCCTGGCTATCATTTTCTCTCTATTTTTGATGCTACCATTGATCTAGTTATTTCCCTACCTTGGGTTAAGTTCATCAGTTCTACAAATGCATAGAAACTGTCATTCTTTATTTCTAACATAGAAACTTTGTGTCTAAATCTTTCCTCTAAGCTTATGTTGTTGAGATGGTTAAATACATCAAAAGTTCACTGTGGTTGTCCTATATCTCCTTGTATTTATAAGGCATCTTTTATTTAATCCATTAACTCCTTGGAAAAGGAAATAGTTCACATAATTTATATAATAAATTTTAAACTTTTAAAGATACTCCCATGCATGCTTTTTAAAGCTAGGAATTGAATCTAGTCTAGAACCCACCACACAGACTATCAGTGAGCTATGCCATTACTCCTTCTAACATACAACTTTCAGATTTTATTAACACTTTCATGTCTTGTTATTTGAATGACCATTATTCTTTAAATGAAAATTGGGAAGAGTTGAACTACAACCATTCAAGTTGTCCTCAGTATAAACCAAAACCTATGAAAAACTCTTGCTTTTTTTTTAAAGATATAGTGTTATGAGACAATTACATACTATTTGTGAATTACTAAATATTTTCATTTTACTCCTCACCCAAACATTACTAACTGAATCAACTAAATTCCCCAATCTGGACATCAATAGTGAAATTCCATTTTTTGAAATATTGTTTTCAGTTATACAAAAGTCAGGTTACACATATTTAAAACATCTTAAGATATTTTTATCGCAGTGGGAAGAAGGAATATTAATGGTAGCTTGATTGTTCAGTTTTTAATGATTAAATGTATAGTTGATGGCATTTGGCTCACAGACTAGTCAACAATCGCCAAACTACACCTCTTCATTTAACTACATGGAGACTCAGAAGAACAGGGGGATTCTGAAGACCTAATGGATACACACTGTATTAGTCAGGTTTCTCTAGAGCAACCTGTGGGTCTTGACCTCTTTAGGGGTCAAATATCCCTTTCACAGGGATCACCTAAGACCGTTGGAAAATAGATATTTATATTACAATTTATAACACTAGAAAACTATTATGTTAAAAAGTAGAAATGAGAGGCAGGCGGATCTCTGTGAGTTCAAGGCCAGCCTGGTCTACAAAGTGAGTCCAGGATAGGTGAGGATACACAGAGAAACTCTGTCTCAAAAAAAAAAAAGTAGAAATGAAATAATTTTATGGTTGGTGGTCACCACAACAAGAGGAACTGTATTAAAGGATCACATTACTAGGTGGATTGAGAGCCACTGCAAAAGAAGATACTTCAGTTTTGATGCTTTGGTAAAGGAATTAGTACAGCATTTAGCAATGGAATCGGATTCATCAAAATTTTTTGTTGTCTTTTAATTTTTAAATTTATATATACCTGTCGTGTGTGTGTGTGTGTGTGTGTGTGTGTGTGTGTGTGTGTTACATGTCTGCAGGTGATCACAGGATCAAAAGAAGGTGTCTGGTACATTGGAGATAAAGTAACAGACAGTTATGAGCTGTCAGATAGCAATGCTAAGAACCAGACTCGGGTCCTCGGGATTAGCAGCAAGCACTCTTGACTGCTAAGCCATCTCTTCAGCTCTTTCATTGTGATTTTTAATAAATTAATTACTTTGAGACAGGGTCTTATGTAGCCCAGACTGGTTTCAAACTCTTTATGTGACCAAGGTTAGTTAACTTTGAGCTACCACTTCTCCTGTCTCTACCTCCCAAGTGTTAGGATCACAGGCATGCACTGCCATGTCCGGTTAAGATATTTATTTTATTTGTTGTTTTTGTTTGAGACAGCCTCACTTTGCATAGTAAGCTTTCCTCGAGCTCACTCTGCAGTCCAGATTGGCCTCAAACTATGGCAATCCTCGCATCTCATGTAAGCCATGATCTGCCTTGCCTTTTTATTTTGATATTTAGAAAAATCAGGGGGAAAACACACACACACACCCGAAGACCAAAGGGTTTAAAAACACAGGCATAGATTGAAGATCTCAATTTAATCTCTCTTCCCCAGCTGTGAGACATAGCTAGCACACTTCTTATTTTTCCTTTTCTGTTTTTTTCCTCTTCTGTTTTTGAATCCAAGATCTCCCACACGCTACAATTACAGGTGTGCTTCTCCATGCCTGGCTAGCTTAACTTTCTGGATTTGAATTTCCTGGTGTGCCAAGTGGGTATAATGGTAGTTACTATCTATAGAGGTGTGAAAATTAAATGAACTAGTCTGTGTGAGGTGCAGAGAATTATCTAACGCATATGGGTAGCATATGAACACTATTATCCCATTGTTTTTATTGTGATTATTTATTACTTAAAGTGCCTCTGACCTTATAAAGCCCCACGATAGAATATGCAGGTTGTAGGAAGGCCTAAGATAAAGAAAGCATTTTCTTTCTTCACTTCTTCTCTCCTTTCTCCATAAATGGTTTCTCCTGTGCTTGTTCCAAACTGTTTTGGAACCCAGCATGTGTGCAGTCCTCCCTGAACGGTCCCAGAGTCCTAGCCACTGTTTGCTTTTGTGTCACTTAGATGTTGGTCTTCACCACCCTCAGCCTCCTGTGTTAGTTTCTCATTGCTGTGAAATGATGAAGGAAATAGTTTAAAGGGTGAAGGGCTAATTTTGGCTCCTGGCTTGGAAGTTTCCTCTCAGGCCTGTTGCTTCTGCTGCTGTACAGAGCTACACAGTGGAGAGGGAATGGTAGAGCAAATCTGCTCACCTCGTGGCAAATAGGAGGTAAGGAGAGTGGGAAGGAGGGAGGATGGCAGGGAGGGAAGGGGAGAGCAGGAAAGAAGGGGGCTGGAGGGCAGGTAGGGAGAAGAAAGGAAAGAGAAAGACCAGAGACAAGACCCCATCTTCACCTACAGCCGGAAGAGGGCATCAGATCACATTGTGGATGGTTGTGAGCCACCATGTGGTTGCTGGGAATTGAACTCAGGACCTTTGGAAGAGCACTAGCCAGTGCTCTTACCCACTGAGCCATCTCTCCAGCCCCAAGACCCCATTTCAATAGCAAGCTCTTAGAGACCTGCTTACTGCAACTTGGACCCACCCCCTCATAGTCCATTCAAATGAATTCACAGATGGATTGATCCCTTGATGAGTTTCAAGCCCTTGTGATCCAATCCTTTCTTATGGTTGCATCTCAGAACATTGCTGCATTCAGTATTAAGTCCCCTTACATGAGTCACACGAGTCTCCAGGTGACAATTTATATCCAAACTACAACACACGCATTAACTTGCATTATTATCGTAAAAAACGTCGCTCATCCTTCATTACAGTTGTGCCACATCTTACCTGACAGATTTACGATCACGTATATTCTTCATTATATATATACAGCACTCCCATTGTTTATTACTGTGTTCGTGGGATAATTTATATAAACATTTCTTTTGCAACTTTTCCTTTTCGTAATTGTAACTGAAGGGGAAAGTTCTAGCAGTAGGATTTCTGGGTTAAAGTATTTGTGTTTTCTATTTTCATATTGTTTTATGACTCATTCTCCTAAAAAGTTGTATTGTTAGCTTCATGGCATCTTGTGTTTGGATGTAATCCTGAAAATATCCAGGACCCATGGCATGCTAAGCAAGCACTCTCTAACTGAGCCTCATCCCAGCCATTGCCTGTTTGAGACAGGTCTTTACTATGTAGTGCAGGCTGCCCTTAAACTGTCAATCAATCCTCCTACCTTCCCCTCTTCACTGCTGGAATTACAGGCATGTGGTACCATACCTGACTTAAAATAGATTTTAATTAAGTCTGTTAAATTTAATTTGTTGTTCCATTATTTATGTTTTTCCATGGTTTATGATTTTTTTAATAATATTTGAAAGATATAGACTTGTAGCAATGTAGCTACAAGCCCAGGTCATTTCTCTATAGCTGTGCTTTTCAACCTATGGGTTGTGACCCCTTTGGGAGTTGACCTACCTTTTCAAAAGGGTAACCTAACACCATTGGAAAATGCAAATATTTACTTTATGATTCATAACAATACCAAAATTACAGTTATGAAGTAGCACAAAAAATAATTTTGTAGTTGGGGGTCACTACAACAGGAGGAACTGTATTAAAGGTCTGCAGCATCAGGAGGGTTGAGAACCATTTCTGTAATCTGTAGATTTCATTGAGATGTTTGACAATTGTTCAAAAATTTCTTTATAGTAAAATAAAATTACAAGCCCATTTCATTCAGTTGTGCTGGCTTTGTGTGTTTATGGTTTTGTTTTGTTTTGTTGGGGGTTTGAGGGTTGCTTTTTGTGTGTTTTGTTTTCTTTTGACTTCCTTAATCTTGAACAATTTCAAGTATTTTTCTTGTTTCCAATCCTGTCAGCTTTGTAGACTGTTGAGTAGAGCTGTCTCTTGCTTTGGGCTTACGATTACTTGAGTCAGACTTAGATCATTCACAGTGGTCTAGATGGCTATAAAGCAATGCCCGAATTTCCAGGGTGCCAACAAGGAACCCAGCTGCCAGAGAGCCAGTTTCCCAGCACTGTGAACCTGAACCCTTCTCATGTGGCTTCTTCCTCATACAGGTTTTTCTACAACAACATTTTACCCTTTGTTTATAAACATAGTTGTAACCGAACTTTTTAAATTATTCAATACTTATTTATTAGTAACTATATTCATGTCTAAACACTTTCTTGCTAATCCTACAAATTCCTACAACCCCTAAGACCTAACCACTAACCCTACTGATAACTATTACAACTATTTTCATAACCTTTTAGAGGGATACAGTCTCTGGGGCAGGTCCTCAGTCATCAGGAACAGAGTCTCTGGGGTAGACCCTTTAATGCACTTAGCAGTCTTTTTTCTGGAATATCTCAGATGTTGTAGAGAGCTGCGATGTGCCGCGCCCTAAAGATGGCTCCGGTTTCCGCCTTCCACCAGCCTGATGGTGAGCGCTCTCGGTGGCAAACAAGTCCATATTTGGTTAAGACCGCTGATCTGGCTTGCTTCCGCATACGTGGGCCTCTAAGATAGCACCACGTGGCTTTACTTGATTGGCTGTTCATATAGTATTTAGCCTGTGGGTTGGGTCTGCCCGGGCATTTCGGAAGACTGTTTTCAAGGGACCTGAATAAACTGCTTGAGAAGAGCTTTTGCGAGTTGCGTCGTCCTTGCTGGTCGAGGGGGACGCGACAAGATGTAGATTCGTCAGGGTAAATTGGCTATGGCAGTTTCGCCTTAAATAAGGCTTGAGGCTTTCTTCTCTCTGGGAAACCTCAGCCATCTGTAGGCCAACTTATTTCCTTCATATCAGCAACTCTGCCACTCTGCCTCAATCTTTAAAGCCGATCACAGTTTCTTTTAGGCCACTGTTTGGACAGGTCAAACCCCTCTAGGCAAAAGCTGAGCCACAGGGTTTAGTCCTTGGCCTTTTGCTGTCTTGCTGAGGCTTTCTCTGCTCACCAGCTTCTTTCTGCCTCAGGGAGATCTGGCCATCAGTCCACCACTTTCTCCATCAGAGGACACAAACTACTTGTTGTCCTTTCTAGTGTGAGGACTCGCTAGCATCGGAGCTCTCTAGAATGGGGCCCCTTTGGCTCCATCCACTTGTCCTTAAATAGGATTTCTCCTTGTTCCACCTGTTTCAGCTTAATCTGGGCTCTGCCCACTTAGAAGCTGAAAACAATTCCAGGCTAAATACCTTGGTTTTGGTCCATTAAGTCTTTCCTGTTTTTTACCTGGCTTCAACCTTGTTTTTTAGTCCATTAAGTCTTTCCTTGTTGTTTCACCTAGCTTCATCCTTGTTTTTCCACAAGCTGATAAGCTAATTGCTCACAGCCAAGTTGATCTTCATGCCCCGAATTAAGAGACTATACCAGAAACCCCTAGATGTTTACTAAATGTAATTTATATTAATCTAACTCCCTACATATAGTTCCTGGAGATGACTCAGTAAGCAACACCAATTATCATGGTATCTAGCAAGGGCTGATTTCTTTGATTCCATCATTCTATCCTCATTTGTGAGCTGGTACTCTTTTGTATGGCAGAGGTTACCTTTCCCAAATTTGTCTGTTGTACTGTCGAGTCTTGATGCCTTCACAATAGATCATAGTCCTTTAATTCACATCTTTATTTTGATATTCAAACTGTGTTAGGCTCTGGTGGGTGGAGGGTGTCCCATCAAGGTAGCTCCAGTGCTGCTCTGGTATGTCCCAAAGCTTTTGATTGTTTATTAACTTTTAAGTAAATAATGTTCTTAATCCATCTTGTTCTTAATCCATCTTGTTCTCTTCTTAACCCACATCTAGCCTGCCATTTCCTCAAAAATGCCTGGCTCCTTTAAGTATGGTGTCTCAACAATAAGGTCTCATGTTAAAAGAGCAGTTCTTACTCCTAGTGGAGTATAAGTGCTTGTAGGTCCCCTTGGAAGACAAGACTCAGGGAGTGGGAGAAACAGAAGACAGAGCCATGGGAGGGAGGGAGGGAGGGAGGAAAAGAGAAAGAGACCTACACTTAACCATTACAAATACAAACAGTGGAGTTTTTGGCAGGACATGTTCATACATAAAGAGACAGCCAGACTATCTATATACATTTATAACTACTTGACTATCTTTGTTTTATTAGTTCACACTGGTATGTGTAACTCCAGACTCATTTCCATATTTTCCACTATTTTTTCCAACCACAAGATCTCTGCCTCCCATTATTAATTGTAGAGAGCTGCGACGTGCCGCGCCCTAAAGATGGTGCCGGTTTCCGCCTTCCACCAGCCCGACAGTGAGCGCTCTCGGTGGTAAACAAGTCCATATTTGGTAAAGACCGCTGATCTGGCTTGCTTCCGCATACGTGGGCCTCTAAGATGGCACCACATGGCTTTACTTGATTGGCTGTTCATTTAGTATTTAGCCTGTGGGTTGGGTCTGCCCGGGCATTTGGAAGACTGTTTTCAAGGGACCTGAATAAACTGCTGGAGAAGAGCTTTTGTGAGTTGCGTCATCCTTGCTGGTCGAGGGGGACGCGACAAGTGGTGGCCCATACGGGGACCCAGAAAAGACTCAGAACTCCTGTAGTCAGGGGCAGCGCTGGTAAGTTCCTGGGATAAATTAGGACAATAAAGTTTCACGGAAATAGCGAACACAAGGTAAAGTTTCGCGGAGATAGCGAACAAAAGGTAAAGTTTCGCGGAGATAGCGAACAAAAGGTAAAGTTTCGCGGAGATTGCGAACAAAAGGTAAAGTTTCGCAGGAAGTTGCGAACTATAAGGTCTCCGGAGGGAGCAATAAGGACCTCGGTAAAGAGGCAATAAGGTCTCCGGGAGGGAGCAATAAAGTTCCATGATTCGGACGAGTAGAAGACACAACTGGCAGAGCAAGGTGAGGAAAGCAGAGAGTGCCTCACAGAAATGGAGCGAATGCTGGCCTTGCTGGCCTTTATCAGTTGCTGGGATAAGCTTGGGAGAGATCTAGATTTTGCCTGGGAGCAAGGTACATTGCAGGGAGGAGCACGGTCTATTTGGAGACTTGTTCGTAGTTGTTTAGGAGATCAGAGATATTGCAAGGCCGTGGAAAAGGGACAAGAGGCATTAGAGCAGTTAAAAGAGGAGCGCTTGGTCAAATCTGGGAAAGATACTTTGGAAGAGGATAGCTCAGAGCCTAAAGAGGAACTTAAAATGTTAACAAAGAAAATGGAGAAGTCATCTTCGAGGAAGAGTTCTGACTGCACCCGGATAGAGCCCTCAGGTCCGGGGCCGCCTGTGCTGGCGCCACCTTCATATAATGAGACTTCCCCTCCGAGTGGTACTAGTGGGCGGTCATTCTGTCCAAATGTCTGGAGGGAAGTGAGACATGAGCTGTACTACCCTGTCTTTCAGGATGGAGGGGGAAATTGTTATCATGAACCTCTCGATTTTAAGGTAATTAAAGCACTCGCTGAGTCTGTCCGCACTTATGGGATTAATGCTGCTTTCACTGTAGCTCAGGTGGAAGCTCTTAGTCGTTATTGCATGACTCCTAGTGACTGGATGAGCTTGGCATGTGCCTGCCTGTCCTCTGGGCAGTATTTAGATTGGAAGGCTTTCTTGATTGAGTTTGCTAATGAACAAGCTGCTGCTAATCGTGCAGCAGGAAACCCAGCCTGGGATGTGGACATGCTTCTTGGGCAAGGTCGATATGCTCAACAACAAACTGGGTATCCGGCTCAGGTGTTTGAGCAAATCAATTTAATCACAACCAGAGCTTGGAAATCATTGCCTAACAAAGGGGAAGTGAATGGCAATCTAACCAAGGTTATTCAAGATCCCCTGGAGCCTTTCTCAGACTTCGTGGCTATAATGGTTGAAGCAGCTGGAAGGGTATTTGGAGACCCTGATTTGGCAATGCCCTTAATTAAACAACTTGTGTATGAGCAATGTACAAAGGAATGTAAAGCAGCTATCACCCCTTATAAGAACAAGGGGTTGGAAGCCTGGATGCCTCAGTGCAGACTGCCGCTACCTTGAATAATTTGTCAGCCAATGTAGCCACAGCCTTGGATGTATTGTGGCAGGTGGCCCAGATTGGCTGTGAGTGGAAAATGACTGGTTTGTGTGTGACCTCTGTGCCATATCAAAATTATACTGTAGCTGCAAATTTGTCTAAGCAACTCTCTTAGTATCTTACAGGAAATTGGTCTGGCGAGTTTGATAAGCTGATGCAGAATCTGAGAACTGCCATCGTGCATGTGAATTCCACCCGGGTTAATGTCTCTGTTGCTGAAGGACTGTCAACATGGATCCTCTGAGCCATGATTCATCTGAAGGAATGGGCGGGAATGGGTGCCCTAGGAAGCATGCTCTTCCTAGTCAGTTTCATTGCCCTATGGTGTATCTGTAAGATGAGGATTTCACAGAGGAGAAACAATGCCATGCTGGTGCAAGCCTTTGCTGCCTTGGAGGCTAGACAGCCACAAGCTTGGTTGACTGTCCTAAAGGACTAAGCTATCATCACGCTCAGGATGAGAGGCTAAGCACTGCACTTGGGGTCAGCTTCTAGCGACTTCAAGAAGGGCATGTTTGATTGCATATGGGTTGGTATCCTAGTTTCCCATCTCTGAGAAAAAGATACCGGATGGGTATGGCACCAGCCTGGTTGGCTACTGGGCATGGGGTCATTACAATGTCCTTTACATGCATATCAAAGATCAGATGTTTGATATATCTACTAGGGATCCTCAACAGACGGCCACCAATCCTTTTGATTTGTGGCTTTTGTGTGGGGTAAATGGAAGTTGCATGGACTTGGGACCTGTCATTATGCTTGGAGGAGGAGTTTATCAAAGAGGTAATTTTTCCCTAGGGTCCGCTACCAAATTGGATTCTTCTAGTGGTAGTGGCTCTGGTATTTGGAAATCTTTGTTTCATTCTTACCGCAATAAGACCTTTTCAGCCTCACCAGTATGTCTCTGGCCTCCTTTTCTATGGATTGTAAGTAATGGGAGTGCATCCTTGGGTGAAGAAAAGTTAGTATGCACTCCGGGCATATGTTTTTATGCCCTATGCTGGAATGCCACAGCCTTTCCTGTGGCTGTGGTGACTAGAATGCCTTGATATGTACCAGTTCCTGTAGAGGCCCCTAATACCATGATGCTATTCAGGTTTAAAAGAGATTTTGGCATCACTGCAGCTATTGTTACTGCCATCACTATTGCTGCTGTGGGAGCTACTGCCTCAGCTATTGCCTTGTCTAGTTCTATACAGACTGCCAATGCCCTGAATAACATCTCAGCCACTGTAGCACAGGCATTGGATACCCAGACCTCTATGAATTCTCATCTCAAAGGAGGCCTTATGATAGTTAATCAACGCATAGATTTAATACAAGAACAGATTGATTCTCTTTGGCAACTAGCACAATTGGGGTGTGAGTGGAAAATGCAAGGTTTGTGTGTTACTTCGGTGCAGTATCAAAATTTTACAAAAGCTGCTAATCTGTCTAGACAATTGTCAAAGTTCCTCTTACAGGATTGGTCGGCTGAATTTGAAAATTTGATGAGAGAGCTGAGAGCGACAATCGTCCACATCAACTCCACTCGGGTGGATCTGAGCCTGGCTACTGGTTTGACTTCCTGGATACAGACGGCTATGGATCATCTTAAGGAGTGGGCGGGCGTAGGCTCTTTGGCGATACTGATGATACTAGCCTGTCTGGTTTGCCTATGGTGCATCTACAAGATGAGAGCCACACAGAAGCGTAATGCAGCCATGATTATACAGGCCCTTGTCGCCATTGAGGCGGGCCAGTCCCCTCAGGCATGTCTCGCTGCCGTGAAGTAAATCTTCACTAAACATAGTCCCTGCCCACTGAGGTATTCGTTCCACGGATATTAGGGTCTGGCAAGTCAATGACGGAGTTGACGGGTAAGTCTCGGCCACCTAAGACAGGGCAGTCCCGAGTGAGGAGGCTGACCCAGAGACAGGTAAGAGTTTGAGCACCGCCCTCCTACAGGCTCAGGCCCACCGTGAGATCCCCAGATAGGGGGATTACGAAGCCTTTCCAGGGACTTCTACCAACTTTAGAAAAAATAAAAAAGGGGGAACTGTAGAGAGCTGCGACGTGCTGCGCCCTAAAGATGGCGCCGGTTTCCGCCTTCCACCAGCCCGACGGTGAGCGCTCTCGGTGGTAAACAAGTCCATATTTGGTAAAGACCGCTGATCTGGCTTGCTTCCGCATACGTGGGCCTCTAAGATAGCACCACATGGCTTTACTTGATTGGCTGTTCATTTAGTATTTAGCCTGTGGGTTGGGTCTGCCCGGGCATTCGGAAGACTGTTTTCAAGGGACCTGAATAAACTGCTGGAGAAGAGCTTTTGTGAGTTGCGTCATCCTTGCTGGTCGAGGGGGACGCGACAATTAATCATGTATATATGTGTTCATTTGTCCAATTGTTAGGATATAACAGATAATTAAGAATGGTTGACCTATATTTCTTGGGAGTATTGATTAAATTAATTGATTAAATTTAATATTTAGAGGTCTTTTTGCCTTTAGCATGAAGGAAAATAATCCAGAGATTATCATCAAACATTGCTTAATTTCTCACCTCTCCAAAAGCAATCCTCTGGATGATTAGATCTATGAATTTCAGTTCATGAATTCTTTGGTGTGACATGCGCTGACAGCAAGCTGGGGGAAAATGCTTTGTTCCTCTTCATCAGCATTTTCCAATGAAGATCAAGGCCTCAAAACTAAGGAATACAGATTTCACCAAGTCAAGAAAGTCTTTATCAATTCAGAATTTGTTCAGTTCTTTGATCAGAAAAGGGTACTATTCTTTCTATAACTCCATTGTTTGTATCTGTAAGTTAAGTGTGGGTCTCTTTCTCTTTTTTTCCCGTCCCTCTCTCTCCCACGGATCTTTCTTCTGTTTCTCCCACTCCCTGAGTCCTGTCTTTCAAGGGGACCTAGGAGCACTTACACCCCACTAGGAGTAAGAACTCCTGCTCTTTTAACATTGTTATGGTTCCCCACCAGAAAATTTGAAGATTATCACATCAGTTTTCCCTCATTAAACATTTTTCATGGAATCTTTAATGAATTTTCCATTTTGAAATAAACTTGCCTTTCTGGGATAAGTCCTCTTTGGTTATACCATTTTTATCTTTTAACATGGGATTTGATTTCTTCTGCTAATCTGAAACTTTTATTGGTATCTCTCAGTTACATTTTGTTTTGTTTTTGTTTTTTGTTTTTTTCTTTTAGCGTTAGGATCATCTGCCTTCTGACCTCTGAAATTTTAAAAGTGGTTTTCAGTCTCTGCTGTACAGAACGGGAGCATTTATGACATGCTCAGCAAGAGAGTTGTCAGGTCAATTGGTTGGGTGGACTTAGAAGTGCTTTACAGACAGCAAGACAGGCAGTACATGCTAATTATTACAGCAGAGTTAAGAGCAAAGGGAGCTCCGAACATTGGGCAATTAAAGGTACCTTGGTTGAGGATGAAACAGACACTTGTAAAGATTTCACGGAAGTTATCTTAGAGTTCCGTTTTAATATGTATTAAGATTTGATTAAACCATGACATAAATATGCTTTGGAAAGGAAAGAGCATAAAGATATCTAGGCTTTTGATTGGAGAATTCGCTGTGTCCACAGAGCGCTGTGGTGTCGAATTTGGACACATACTGGTTTCCACGGGTCTTTGAGGAAGCCAGGGAGAGATTCCCATCTGAAGAGCAAAGAGGGCAGTGGCTTCACAAATGACAGAGCTTAAATCAGTTCCTGGCAAGACTTCGTGCTTGATAAATATTTGGAGAGCATTCTGATGTTAGGAAACTGTAATAGCCTTTGGTATCCCTTGGCAGTCCTGTGATCCTCTTGCCTTCATGCACAGATAATTTTAAAAAGCATCACCCGTGTGCAGCATTTCCCATGATGCTGTGCTGTGTATTCATTATTTCTCTGTATGTGTCTCCTACAGCCAAATGAAAGCTTCTTTTGATAAATGAAAAAGCCATTTGCTGTTAAGTTCTGCGTCTCTGAACTTCCTATGAACCAAACCACTTTTCAACCTTGATTTTGAATATATTTTTATAAGTGGGACCAATCTGCTATTTTTCTTTTTTATATTTGTGCAATTTTTAGACTGATGTTTTGTGAGATGTGAAAACAAATCAGACTTTTTTGCCCTTTTTTCGTTTATTTATTTGATAATTCCATACATAAGTACCATATCATTTCAACTCTAACCTCCACTACCAGCCCTGTACCCCTCAATAACTTCTCGGGTGCTCCCGACTCCCTCTCAACTTTATGACCTCATCTTCTATAATTATTGTTTTACACATGCACACACACATGCACACACACATACACACACACACACACACACACACACACACACACATTTAGGGTAAACTTTCAAACTTTCAAAATAATATGACACCCTATGGCTTTTTCAGATATCCCCAGTGTTAGTTGTCTTTTCCTCCTTCTCTCCATCTTTCCCCCTCTTTCCTCTACACAATCCCCATGTTCTATCATCCCTCTCTGTAGAGATGATCTTCCCTGCCCCACTCCATGGTCCCTTCCTACTTTCCTGGCTTCTGCAGTTACTCCAGATTATATGTTCAAACCCAAAGTTTCAGAGCTAGGATCCATAACAAAAGAGAATATACGAATCTAAGTCTATGTTAACTTCACTCAGAATAGTATTTCCCAGTTGCATCTGTTTGCTTGTATATTTAATTTCTCCTTAGAGCTGAGTAGAATTCCATTGTGCATATATGCCACAGTTTCATTATCCACTTATGAATTAAAGGCCATCTAAATTATTTCCAATTCCTAGCTATTGTGAATAGAATGACAATCAACACAGCTGAGCAGGTATCTGTATAGTAGGATGTTGACAACTTGTAACCAAACTTTTTAAAATTATCAAATATTTATTTATTGATAAATATTTACTTATAAAAATATAAACACTTAACTACCCATTCTACAAATTCCTACAACCCCTTTAGCCTAACCACTAAACCTACTGATAACTATTACAACTATTTTCCTAATCTTTTAGAAGGATACAGTCTCTGGGGCAGGTCCTCAGTCATCAGGAACAGTCTCTGGAGTAGACCCTTTAATGCACTGAGCAGTCTTTTTTCTGGAATATCTCAGATGTAGATTCGTCAGGGTAAATTGGCTATGGCAGTCTCATCTTAAATAAGGCTTGAGGCTTTCTTCTCTCTGGGAGATTTCAGCCATCTGTAGGCCAAATTATTTCCTTCAAATCAGCAACTCTGCTGCTCTGTTTCAGTCTTTAAAGCCGGCCACAGTTTTGTTTAGGCCACTGTTCGGACAGGTCAAATCCCTCTGGACAAAAGCTGAGCCACAGGGTTTAGTCCTTGGCCTTTTGCTGTCTTGCTGAGGCTTTCTCTGCTCACCAGCTTCTTTCTGCCTCAGGGAGATCCGGCTATCAGTTCACCAGCACTTTCTCCATCAGACGATACTCGTTGTCCTTTCTAGTGTGAGGAATCCTAGCATCAGAGCTCTCTAGCATGGGGGAGGGGGGGTTGCTCCAAGCACTTGTCTTTAAATAGGATCTCTCCTTGTTCCACCTGTTTCAGCTTAATTTGGGCTCCACCCATTTAGCAGCTGAAAACAATGCCAGGCCAAATCCTTTGTTTCTAGTCCATTAAGATTTTCCTGGCTTCAACCTTGTTTTTTAGTCCATTAAGTCTTTCCTGTTTTTCACCTGGCTTCAACCTTGTTTTTTAGTCCATTAAGTCTTTCCTGTTTCCTGTTTTTAGTCCACAAGCTGATAAGCTAATTGGTCACAGCCAAGTTGATCTTCATGCCCCAAATTAAGAGACTGTATCAGAAACCCCTAGATATTTACTTCCTACATATCCCCCTTCTTGTAAAATAAATAAATAAATCTACAATCATAACTATATATATAATGTAAATAAATTGTCTATATACAATACATAAATAATAACTTTAACTTTTCATCAATGTACATTAAAGCAAGAGTTAAAATAACCTTAAACTTCTCACAATACATAGTTGTATTTACATCTTTTGACAATCAAAAGACATGCAAATGAAATGATTTTAAATTCTTATCAATAAACTTAATTTTCTATTACATACAAAACATTTTTAAAACTTGCATCAGTAAACAGAATCTTAAATTTCTATCAATATAAACAAAATAATCTTTCACTCCAATTCTTACAGTTCCATTCATTATATCCATTCATCGCAAACATCACAAACAACAGACAATCTCAATACCTAAGATATGACAACCAAAAAATTTCATTCTGGGGACTGGAGAGATGGCTCAGAGGTTAAGAGCACTTGCTGTTCTTCCAAAGGTCCTGAGTTCAATTCCTAGCACCCACATGGTGGCTCACATCCATCTACATTGAGATCTGGTGCCTGGGCATATATGTAGAGCAAATACTGTATACATAATAAATAAATAAATGTTTAAAAAAATTTCATTCTACCTCCTGGGAATGAAGTTGAAAATATTTTTTGGGCACCCTTTAAAAGTTGAGATATTGGCCAATTCCCAGGATAGCCAGCTGTAGCTTTTTGTTGTCCAATCTTTATATGATCGATCATTTTGGACTAGCCCTTTTTAACGTTGATTTGCATGCTTTTTTTTGAAAAATTAGTAATTGAAGCAATCTGTTAGGCTGAATCATTTGGCCTATTTGTCTTGATATTGTCATTCAGACTTTGGATCTGAAAATAAAATTTTTTCTCTACGTTTAAGGAGGAGAAAGGCATAGATTAATTTTGTAAGTCCATTTGAAGCATAAACTCCATCCATGCTAAATGAAAGAATGCAATATTATGAACATCAGACAGTTCTTACCATACAAAGACATTTATGTCTCAGCTATTAAGAGGCTCTCCCTGGTCAGATCTAATCTTTATAAGTTTTGTTGGTAACCACATTTTCTCATTTCCTGTAGATACATATGCATATCCATGTCTCCACCTTAAAAATAGTGCAGGTTTCCATTCTAAAGTCAAAACATCCTTATAGTATATTGGTTGATTTATAACAGTGTCTCTCAGCTGCAGTAGTACCTGTTTCACCAACATTCAAAAAATTCAGTGTTAGTAAAGCATTGTGCAATCTGTCCCTGGGATTCCTTAATTCCCCTTTTCGTTTATTAAGCATCTCTTTTAAGGTACGATTAGCTCTTTCTACAATTGCTTGTCCTGTAGGATTGTGTGGGATACCAGTAATATGCTTTATATCATAATAGGCAAAGAATTGTTTCTTTTTTTTTAGATACATATCAGAAGAATTATCAGTCTTAATTTGTGCAGGTATGCCCATAAATGCCATTATTTCTAATAAATGTGTAATAACACAATCAGCCTTTTCAGAACTTAAAGCAGTTGCCCATAGAAACCCTGAGTATGTGTCAATGGTATGATGTATGTACCTTTGTTTTCCAAATTCTGCAAAATGAAATGAAATGCATCCATTTGCCAAATCTCATTCTTTCTAGTACCTCTAGGGTTACCACCTGCAGGTAATGGAATTTGGTTATAAAAAGAACATGTAGGGCACTTTTTAATTATTTCTTTGTCTTGTTGCCAAGTGATAGAGAATTTTCTCTTTAAACCTGAGCTGTTAATATGATGTTTCTCATGAAATTTGGAATCTTCTAGCACATTTCCTATTAGTAATTGGTCAATCTCCTCATTTCCATGTGCCAAGGGACCCAGCAAACGTGTATGAGACCAAATATGAGTTATATATAATGGGTTATTTCTAGCTCTGATGACCTGTTGCAATTGAATGAATAAAGAAGTTAATTCTGAGTTTTCAGGAATGAATTCAGCAGTTTCTATATTCAACATAACTCCTTCTGCATATAGAGAATCAGTAATTATGTTAAGAGGCTCATAAAAATCTAATAATACCATAAGGATTGCATACAATTCTGCTTTTTGAACTGATGTATATGGACTTTTGATTGCCTTACTGATTTTGTCTGTTTTATAACCTGCCATTCCCATTTTGTTAGCATCAGTATAGAAGGTTGGTGCATCAGGAATTGGCATTCCTTTTACAATACGTGGAAGAATCCAATTAGTTCTTTTTATGAATTGTATGCACTTGCTTTTTGGAAATTTGTTGTTAATTTCTCCTAAATAATTACTGCAGGCTCTTTGCCAATCCTCATTGATTACCCACAAGGACCTAATCCCAGCATTAGTAAGAGGCGCTGCTATTTCAGCTGGGTCCATTCCTGACAATTGACATAATATTATCCTACTTTTCACAATTAATTCCATTATCTTTTCTAAGTAGGTCTTTAAATTTTTACTTTGCTTATGTGGTAAGAAAATCCATTCCATAATACTATCTTCCCCTTGCACAGTAAGTCCTGTAGGAGAATGAGTTGATGGTATAATGACCAAAATACAATCAAGTTCAGGATCAATTCGTTCTACATATGCATCCTGTAATCTCTGTTCTACAAGAAGTAGTTCTTTTTCTGCTTCAGAAGTTAAACATCTTGGACTATTTAGATTTGAATGCCCTTGTAATGTCTGAAACAAATTAGATAACTCATACCTATTTAATCCAATGGTAGGTCTTAGCCAATTAATATCTCCCATTAATTTTTGATAATCATGAAGAGTTTTCAGTTGGTCTCTATGAATCTTTTGTGGTCTTATTCTTTGTTGACTTATCTTATAACCCAAATAGTTGACTGAATCTCCTCTTTGTATTTTTTTCAGGAGCAATTTGGTTTTTGTTTTTGTTTTTTTTTTTAATAATTTATTTTTTATTTCTTCAAGTTACATCTCAATCACAATCCCCTCGCTTCTCCCCCCTCCAGACCCACCCTTCCACCCTCTTCCCCCTCAAACCCATCTTCTACCTTTTTTTTTTTTTTTTAGTTTAAGGTATTTCTTTTTTCCCCAAACAGCTCTCCCTTTCACTCCAACAAATGGCTCTTTCTCTTATAACTATAAATACAATAAAATAACAGAAATAAATAGGCCACAATTATGAGAGTTATATAGCTTAGCATACATTCCCAATGTCCAGTCCATATGTATTTGGCACCTGACTTTAACATTCTACTATCTAACCATCTCCATGAGTTTAAAGTTCTATATCTAACTCAGCTTTCATACTAACTTGCCTCATAATTTTAAAAATATCTTCTTAGATCCAGAACACCCTCTTGATTCCTAAACAACTCAAAATTTAACTATGAGACTCTAGTTATCTATTCTTCAACCACCTCAGAGACCTGAGAGGGATAAATATATCTGATTATATAGGAAGTGCAGGGCCTGCAGCTTCCAAAACTAAAAAATGACATACCAGTGGCTGCCTGGACAGTTCCCATTTTCTCTCCATACATTACAGCATCAATCTTCAGCCATTTGGCCCCGTTTCACTGACAGACATTGATTGTAGAGCAGGAATTGTGAAGGACTTACCTACCCTGTCTTGGCAGAGCTAGGCTGCCGACTTACCTGCTTCCAAGTTTTGTCCATTTTGGACAGCAGTCTGTCTACAGTTGACACAAGGGGTTTTTCTTGTCAAGAGAAAGGCTTACCACCAATTCAACCATCTCCCACTGGAGATTCTTTGATGCTCATCTTCTACTTGGAGTAGAATAGGGGGTGCTGTCAGGAGCTGACATGTCTCCATATCAAAAAAATCTTAAGTTAAGAAAACATCTTTGAATGCCATATTCTGCAGATCTCTTGAGGTTTTTGAAGATGCACTATCTCTTATATTTAGATAAGCAAATGTTGCTTGTCTCTTAGCAACTTAATTTCTGATTAGCTTAGAAAATAACTGTGATAGATTATCATAGTTACTAACAAAATGACTCACTTGCATAACTATTAGTTTCCATTTCTTAATTATCCTAAACAGCTATGATGGTTGGGAACTAGAGGCCAAAACTTTACATTTCATTTTTAAGCATTACTAGCTACAATACCTTTAAGAAGCATTACCCTTAATTTTGTATCAATATACAAAGATAAGTACCAATGTGGCTAAATATAATCTTAATTTTCTATCAATATACAAAGATCAATACCTATGTAGCCCAATACAATCTTAATTTTGCACCAATATACAAGGGTCAATACCATTGTGGCCAAATAGAAACCTAATTTTGTATCAATATACAAAGATCAATACCAATGTAGTCCAATACAATCTTAATTTTGCATTAATATACAATGATCAATACCAATTTAGCCAAATATAATATTAATTTTGTATCAATATACAAAGGCATAAGGCCATATTCAATATTCTGTCCTTTTGTCTTGATCTTTCCTGTACTATGTCTAAGTCCCATTTTTTTCTCAAGTCTGTTCACTCCTACATAGGAGAGAAAGAAGGATACAGAAAAGAAAAAGAGAGAAGTCCCTGGGTCTAACCCCCAAAACCAATTTAACAAGATCATTTAACAGCTTATATTCTCTTCTCCTAAATAACAAAATTTTCTATTATCCATCAAATAACCAAAGGGGGGGGGAACACCCTCCCCACCTTCTGGGGATGGGACATTGTTCTCTTAAAATGACTTCCTGCTGATTTGGGACAAAGTAAACCTGTTTGGGGCCAAATAAGAATGGAAAAATGGTTAAAAATGTTAATACAATCCTTTTATGTTCAGTCCTTTTGTGCTCAGCTGTTTAGATGTCCTAATAAGTTGGTAGACAGAAGCTGATCTTCAGGGCTTTACTGAAGTTCTGGCTAGAGCAGTCTGTGGAGCTGAACGATCTTAGCGATTTTGAGTTGTTGTGGTTGTAGACTTTTGAGGAAACAGCTATTGAGGAAGACTGCAAGGCTGGATCATCTGGGCCACTCGTCTTCTTTGGTATCTGATCTGTTTTCTGCTGAGGTTTCCGTTGTCCAGTTGTCCCTGGATTCCTTGAATGGATGCTTTAAATCTCCTGAAAGATAAGAACAGAGCCCTGCCATAATCCTAACTCTGGGACAATTACCTTTTTGTTTTGGGGGGGTGGGGAATCAGGTAATATTTTTCCTGGAGCAAATTTGGTTTTTTGACAATATATAAAGTATTACCTTTCAATCCGGATTAAAGAAGAAATTATTTTGATATTTTGGAGGTAAACAAACCTTTAGTGTATGTATTTTGAGATCTCAAAGGACAATTTGTTTGAATTACAGCCTGCCTTTTGTAAGTAGCTTTTAAACTTAAATGCTTCCAAATCCTATGTGCCTGTTTCTGCATTCTAAGTTTTGGGATCAAAGACATGTGATTTCCAACTGATGGGATTAAAGATGTGGTCCACCACCCCTGGATCGAAGTTTTTCTCTATTTAGAGCTTGTTTTGTATCAGGCTGACCGTGAGCTCTGAGATCTGCCTGTTTCTGTCTCTAGTGTGATGGGATTAAGGGTGTATTCTTCTCGAATGATGGGATTAAGGGTGTGTACCATCACCACCCTGTTCCTTGTAACTCTAGAATTTATAAGACAACTAACTCTATAGTGATCCTTCGGGAGCAATTTGTAACCCCCACAGTGGCTTTTGTGTGTGTGTGTGTGTTTCCTTAAATAAGCTCTCTAAAGTACCAGCATCAGAATCAGTCAACAAAATATCATCCATATAGTGATAAATAATAGATTGAGGAAATTGCCTATGGATTATTTCCAATGGTTTTTGAACAAAATATTGACATAAAGTTGGACTATTCAACATTCCCAGGGAAGCACATTTCAGTAATACCTCTTGATTGGCCTACCATTATTAAAAGAAGGTATAGAGAAAGCAAACCTTTCCCTATCATTTTTATGCAACGGAAGTGTGAAAAGCTATCTTTTAAATCAATTACTATTAAAGGCCATGACTGTGATAGTAAAGAAGGTAATGGTATACCAGACTGCAAAGGACCCATTTGTTACTGAAGTTTTTAATTATTATTTAACACTTATTTATTACTATATTCACTTATAACAAATAACAATTATTTCTTAACTATTAATCCTACACATTCCTATAACCCCTTTAACCTATCCACTAAACCTATTGATAATTATTTTCCTAATCTTTTAGAATCATATAGTCTCTTGGGCAGGTCCTCAGTCATCAGGAACACAGTCTTTGTTGTAGATTCTTTAACGCACTTAGCAGTCCTTTTTCTGGATCTCTCAGATGTAGATTCGTCAGGGTAAGTTGGTTATTGCAGTCTCACCTTAAATAAGGCTTGATGTTTTTTTCTCTCTGGGAGACCCCAGCCCCTTCGCATCAGCAACTCTGCCTCTCTACCTCAGAGTCCTTAAAGCCAGGCACAGTTTCCTTTAGGCCACTGTTCAGACAGATCAAACCCCTCTAGGCAAAAGCTGAGCCACAGGATTTAGTCCTTGGCCTTTTGGTGTCTTGCTCAGGCTTTCTTTGCTCACCAGCTTCTTTCTGCCTCAGGAAGATCTGGCCATCAAATGATGGCCAGCACTTTTTTCAGCAGGACTCTCGGAGCTCTCTAGCATCAGGGGCCTCTTCTCCTCCTGGGGCTCCATGCACTGTCCTTAAATAGAAGGAACTCTGTTTCAGCTTAATTTGGACTCCCCCCACTTAGCAGCTGAAAACAATGTCAGGCCAGATACTTTGTTTCTTTAAATCCATTAAGTCTTTCCTGTTTTTCTGACAACCTTCTTTTGTCAGTCAATTAAATCTTTCCTGTTTTTCTGACTTCAACCTTGTTTTTCAGTCCATTAAGTCTCCTGTTTGTTTCCTGTTTTAATCTACACGCTGATAATGATCTTCATGCCCTGAATTAAGAGACAGTATCAGAAACCCCTATATATTTTCTACATCTAATTTAATTTATCTAACTCCCTACACCCATTGGTGAATTACTTTATTCACAGCTCTTAAATCTGTTTCCATTCTCCATTTTCCTAACTTCTTTTTTTTACCACAAATACTGGAGAATTCCATGGGCTGGTAGACTCTTCTATATGACCAGCTTCCAGCTGCTCTTTCACCAATTGCTCAAGAGCCTCCAATTTTTCCTTTGTTATGGGACACTGCTCTTGCCACACTGGATTATTTGATAGCCATTTCAAGGGTAGGACTGTTGGAATTTCAGCAGTGGCCCCTAGTATAAATTTGGAAACTTTATGCCTGAGGTGTCCTATGTTTGGACACTGGACACAACTTGTGATTGCTCTTGAGTATCCATATCAATACTTGTACATGTACATCCATCATTTCCTCATTTGCTGTTTCTGGAGTTGCAGGAATATTAATTTGAATAACCCATTGTTGTAGAAGATCTCTTCCCCATAAATTTATAGGTATGTCAGCCACATAAGGTCTTAATTTCACTTTTTGCCCTTCCGGTACAACACATTCAATCCATTGTACACTTTGCTTAACATGGGATACTTTCCCAATCCTTGTAAAATGTGTAGGGACCTTTTGAAGTGGCCAATTTTGATTCCAAGAATTCTGAGATAGTATAGTGACATCCGCTCCTATGTCCACCAATCCTTCAATTTCAGTTTCATTCATTCGTACTTTTAATTTTGGTCTCTGGTAATTCACCATTGTTTGCCTAAATACACCTTTTTCAGTACTCCCAAAAGCTCTTGCTTTTTGTATTGGAGCAGATTTGCCCTTATCATATGGAAACAACAGCAGCTGAGCAATTTTATCCCCTGCCTTAATCATCACCTCTTTCCATATGGATACC
Organism: Lophiomys imhausi; assembly: GCA_907164525.1. Taxonomy (NCBI): domain Eukaryota; kingdom Metazoa; phylum Chordata; class Mammalia; order Rodentia; family Muridae; genus Lophiomys; species Lophiomys imhausi. The sequence goes on from CAJQZJ010010411.1 coordinate 12,209,854, forward strand.
ATAATTTTAATTTCTTCTTTACAATCTCCATCTATAACACCTGGATGTACCAAAAATCTCTGACAAGTGAATCCCCTTTTTCCAAAGATTAAACCTATTGTCCCTGATGGTAAAGGACCATAAATGCCTGTGGTCAACGTATAATATTCATCTGTTTTGGATAATGTAATGACTTGACTGTGGCCAGATCTAAAGCTCCACTGCCTTTATTAGCTTGTAAAAGATCGACCACATTTAATTTTGTTCTTCCTGATTCATTATTTCCCTCTGAGTGGCTGATGGATGATGGTTCATATTTTTTGGCCCTTCCCCTCATTTCCCTGCAAGGGGTTACCTGTGACATCTGTTTTTGATCTACAATCCCAGGACCAGTGTTTACCACTTCCATGCCTAGTACAAAAACCTGGAGACCTTGACCTTCCATTTTTACCAGAAACCATTTGTTCCCTGTTATGACCACATACTGTAGAACCACGATACCTGTTATTTGTACCTCTGAAATCAGTTCAAGCTCTGGAAGTTGTAGCTCTACAATCTTTTTGGACATGACCAAATTCACCACATTTAAAGCATTGATTAAAACCCCTAGCAATGGCTTGTCCTATGATATTAGCCTGATATTCTTGAGAACTAATATCTGTTGTTTCTCTTATCCAATCGTCTATTGGGGCTCCTCGAGCCTTTAATGGTCTAATTATTCTTTGGCATTGGACATTGGCATTTTCAAATGACAATCTATTTATTAACTCTTGTCTGATATCAGGGTTTGGTATATCTCTCTCCACAGCTGAAGTTAACCTTTGTAAAAAATCAATAAAGATTTCTCCTGGACCTTGTATAATCTTAATATATGAAACATATCTTTCTCCCTTTTCTGTAATCCTGTCCCAGTCCCTTAAAGCTGCATTATGGCATTGTTCAATTGCAGTATCATCCATATGAATTTGTTCCTTTAAGTCAGCATATTGTCCCTCACCAATATTTGATTGGTTGTAACATTTATCCCCCTTTCCATATTTTGTTGTGCTAACTTTGTAGCTTCATGTCTCCACCATGACAACCATTGCAATTACTGGCTACCTTCCAGCACAGCTGATACCAGTCCCTTCCAATCCTGAGGAATGACTCTATGGTGCATTGCCCAGTTACTAAGCATTTCCTTGACAAAGCATGAATGGATACCATAAGACACAATACACTCTGAATCATTTCAAATTCAACATATCAATTGGATACCATGTTAATTCTGGATTGGGTTGACCTTCATTAATATCAGGCCTATTTTGATAAATTACTGGAAAAGCTAATGGTGCCTGTGGAGTACCAAGCGTCTCCTCTGGGGGCGCTGTAGGGGCTGATAGGTTAATAATAAGTTAGATTTAGTGAATACCTAAGTTTCTGATACAGTCTCTTAATTCGGGGCATGAAGATCAACTGCTGTGAGCAATTAGCTTATCAGCTTATGGAAGAAGTCAGGTGAAATGAGGGGAGTCTCTTTGGACTGAAAAACAAGGTTGAAGCCAGGTGAAACAAGGAAAGACTTTATGACCTGGCATTGCTTTCAACTGCTAAGTGGGCAGAGCCCAAATTAAGCTGAAGCAGGTGGAACAGGGAGTGATCCTATTTAAGGACAAGTGGATGAGCCCAGAGAGCTGCATGCTAAGGGCCCCCGATATGAGAGAGCTCCGAGAGTCCTGCTGGAGAAAGTTCTGGTAGACCAATGGCCAGATCTCCCTGAGGCAGAAGGAAGCTGGTGAGCAGAGAAAGCCTCGGCAAGACAGCAAAAGGCCAAGGACTAAACCCTGTGGCTCAGCTTTTGCCTAGAGGGGTTTGACCTGTCCGAACAGTGGCCTGAACGGAACTGTGGCCAGCTTTAAAGACTGAGGCAGAACGGCAGAGTTGCTGATACGAAGGAAGTAAGTTGGCCTACAGACGGCTGAGGTCTCCCAGAGAGAAGAAAGCCTCAAGCCTTATTTAAAGTGAGACTTCGATAGCAAATTTACCCTGACGAACCTGCGTCTGAGCTATTCCAGAAAAAGGACTGCTAAGTGCGTTAAAGAGTCTACCCCCGAGACTGGTTTCCTGACGACTGAGGACCTGCCCCAGAGACTGTATCATTCTAAAAGGGTATGAAAGTAGTTGTTATGATTATCAATAGGTTTAGTGGATAGGTTAAAGGGGTTGTAGGAATTTATAGGATTAATAGTTAAGAAATTGTTGGTGTTTGTTATAAGTGAATTTAGTAATAAATAAGTGTTAAATAATAACTTAAAAGTTCGGTTACAGGGCGCACTTGGTTTCACACCATTACTTGCCTGATCTTCTCCTGTTGCTGCTTCATGTAATGGCTTTGGAGACCTAGATAGGAAAGTACGAGGTGTAGGACAGGGCCACACCGTGGATTGCAACTCCTCCTAATTCCCTGTTTCAACCATTGGAAAGTTGTCAGTTGCAGTTACCATCTTTGGCAAATTTTTCTTTAGCTCCTCAATCTGTATTTGCAAACTTTCTAATTGTGAAGCTGACTTCTTTATGATAAGCCAATAAAAGAGGAAAAAGCAAACAACATAAAACATCTGGTCTGACTGGAAAACAGGACAGAATTCAGCTGCAAACATTGTCATTTTGTCAACTACCAGTTCCATAGTTTCAAAATTTGCAGTTTCCTCTACTGTTTTGAAAGCCAAGTTACCCATAATGCCTTACCACTTTGGGCACCACCTGTAACCAAAGTTTTTAAAATTATTAAATATTTATTTATTGATAACTATACACTTATAAAAATATAAACACTTAACTACTCATCCTACAAATTCCTACAACCCTTTTGACCTAACCACTAAACCTATTGATAACTATTACAACTATTTTCATAAACTTTTAGAAGGATACAGTCTCTGGGCCAGGTCCTCAGTCGCCAGGAACACAATCTCTGGGGTAGACCCTTTAATGCACTTAGCAGTCTTTTTTCTGGAATATCTCAGATGTAGATTCATCAGGGTAAATTGGCTATGGCAGTCTCACCTTAAGTAAGGCTTGAGGCTTTCTTCTCTCTGGGAGATTTTAGCCATCTGTAGGCCAAATTATTTCCTTCATATCAGCAACTCTGCCACTCTGTTTCAGTCCTTAAAGCCGGCCACAGTTTTGTTTAGGCCACTGTTCAGACAGGTCAAACCCCTCTAGGCAAAAGCTGAGCCACAGGGTTTAGTCCTTGGCCTTTTGCTGTCTTGCTGAGGCTTTCTCTGCTCACCAGCTTCTTTCTGCCTCAGGGAGATCTGGCCATCAGTCCACCAGCACTTTCTCCATCAGAGGACACAAACTACTTGTTGTCCTTTCTAGTGTGAGGACTCGCTAGCATTGGGTCTTGCTGAGGCTTTCTCTGCTCACCAGCTTCTTTCTGCCTCAAGGAGATCTGGCTATCAGTTCACCAGCACTTTCTCCATCAGACGATACTCGTTGTCCTTTCTAGTGTGAGGAATCCTAGCATCGGAGCTCTCTAGCATGGGGGCCCCTTGTTCCACCCACTTGTCCTTAAATAGGATCTCTCCTTGTTCCACCTGTTTCAGCTTAATTTGGGCTCTGCCCACTTAGCAGCTGAAAACAATGCCAGGCCAAATCCTTTGTTTCTAGTCCATTAAGTCTTTCCTGTTTTTCACCTGGCTTCAACCTTGTTTTTTAGTCTATTAAGTCTTTCCTGTTTCCTGTTTTTAGTCCACAAGCTGATAAGCTAATTGGTCACAGCCAAGTTGATCTTCATGCCCCGAATTAAGGACTGCATCAGAAACCCCTGGATATTTACTCCCTACAAGAACTTTAGCTACATGTCAAGGAGAGGTATCCGTGAATCATGTGGTAGATCTTATTTTAACTTTTAGAAGATTCTATGCACTGATATTCAGAGTGGCTACACCAGTTTGCATCCTACCAACAGTGCTGAAGGATTCCTGTCCCCCAAATCTCCTCCAGCATTTGTTGTTGGTTGTTCTGTGAATCTTAACCCTTCTGACTGGGGTAAGATAAAACCTCAAAGTAATTCTAATTTGCTTTTCCATGATCGCTAAGGATCTTAAACACTTTTGGAGATGTTTCTATTTCTTCTTTGGAGAACTCTCTGTTAAAATCCATAAATTCATAGTCAATTTTTTTACTTGGGTCATTTGTTTTGATTCTTTGGTTTTGAGTTCTTATATATATAAATCCTCTATCAGATATATAACTGGCAAAGATTCTCTCCCACTTGGTGGGCTTCCTCTTCATTCAGTTGATTGATTGTGTCCTTTGGTATCCAAGCTTTTTAGTTTTATGAAGTGCAATTTGTCAATCCCTGAGTGAAACTTAATTCCTGGGTGAGCAGAAAGCAACCTATTCAGAAAACCACTTCCTGTTCCGAAAACCCCTTCCTGTTCCTGTACCGTGTAGGGATGCCTATGCTTTCTTTGAGCAGTTTCAGTTTCACGCTGAGGTTGAGGGTTTCGACACATAAGGAGTTGTTTTTTGTGTGGGGTTATAGATACAGTCTAATTTAGTTCTTCTGCATGTGGACGTTCTGTTTCCTCAGCACCATTTGTTAGAAATGTTGACTTTCCTCCAGTATATATTTTTGGAATCTTTGTCCAATATGAGGGGGCTGTAGTAACATCTGTTCATCTTCGGGTCTCCTATCTTGCCCCTGTCATCCACACTTCTGTTTCTGTGCCAATACCATGCTATTTTTATTATGGTGGCTCAATAATATAACTTTATATCTGCTTCAGCTTAAATATTTTTGCTCAGGATTGCTTTGAATACCCAGCACTCTTCGTACTTCTATAAAATATAAGGATCGATTTTTTATTTCTGTGAAGAACATCATGGGGATTTTGACTTGGATTGTGCTCAATATGTAAATTGCTTTTGGTAGGATGGTCATCTTCACAATATTAATTCTATCAATTCATGAGCATGGGAGGTCTTCCCATGGTCTAGTTTCTTTCTTAATCTCTCTCTTTTTTTTCTAGGGGTTAAAGTTTTCATTATAAAGCTCTTTCACATTCTTGCTTAGGTTTATTCTTAGATATTTAATTCTTTGGTGACTATGGTAAATGGAAGTATTCACACCATCTCTTTCTCAGTATGCTTGTTATGGCTGAATAGAAAGGCTGATTTTTTTAAGCCAGGCATGGTGGCACATGGTCTTTTCATTGTTGTGTCTTTAACCTGATTTTAGTATTAGAATAATGCTGACTTCGTTGAAAGAGCTTGAAAATATTCCATCTGTTTCTATTTTTAAAAATAATTTGAAAAGTATTGGTTATGATTCCTTGACACTACAAGAGTCCCAGGATAGACAGTCAGGGCTATTACACAAAGAAACCTTGTCTCAAAAACAAGAGAGAGAGAGAGAGAAAGAGAGAGAGAGAGAATCTGATTTTTGTAAATTTGTTTTGTATCCTGCCATTTGGCTTAAAATTGTTGATCATTTCTTGTTTTCTGATGGAATTTTTGGGATCCATTATCTATAATATTATATAATCTACAAAGAGGGATAATTTGACTTGTCTTCTTATGTGTATTCCTTAAGTTCCCCACGCCCCTCTTGTCTTCTTGCTACAGCTGTTGCTTCAAGAACTACACTAAGAAGAAGTGGGCATAGCCTGTCTCATTCCTGATTTTATTGAGATAGCATCAAGTTTTCCTCCATTTAGGGTGATACTGATTGTGAGTTTGTCACATATTGCCTTTGTTATGTTGAGGTTAATTCTCTCCAGTCCTACTCTCACTAGGACTTGTATCATGAAGGTGTATTCAATTTTTTCAAAGGCCTTTTCAACATCGATTGAGGTAATCATGTAAATTTTGTCTTTACATCCACTTGTGGGGTGTATTACATTTGTTGGCTTACATATGTTTAACATTCCTTCATCTCCAGACTAAAACAAACTTAGTCATGGTGATGATCTTTTTTTCTCTGTGTCTGTATTCATTTTGAAAAAAATTCATCTCTGTTCATCAGGGATATTGGCCTATTGCTTTTTTCTTTTCATTGTTGTGTCTTTAACCTGGTTTTAGTATTAGAATAATGCTGACTTCATTGAAAGAACTTGAAAATATTCCATCTGTTTCTATTTTTAAAAGTAATTTGAAAAGTATTGGTTATGATTCCTTGAAAGTTTGGCAAAGTTCTGCACTTTTCTTAGTTGGAAGGTTTTTTTTTACTATGGCTTCAGTATATCTTTTCAGTTGTTAATCTCTTCTCAGTTTTAACTTTGGTGGTTTGGGGGTATTTAGAAATTCTATAGCTTTTAGGTTTTCTAACTAAACAGCCAGTCTAGGTTTTTAAAGTATCCCTGTATAATGCTCTAATTTCCGAGGTATCTGCTGTAATGTTTTCCTGTTCATCTCTGATTCTGTTAGTTTCAGTTATCTCTGTTTTTGTTTTGCTTAAGTGGGCTAAGAGTCTGCTAATCTTGTTTATATTTTCACAGAACCAGCTCTGAAATTCTTTTCATGGACTCTTTTCTTTGTGTATATTTCATTAATTTCTGTTCTGATTTTTATGGTTTCTTCCTGTCAGTTGGATCTGGGTTTCCTTTATCCTTGTTTATCCAAATTCCTCAGATGCATTAAGCCATTTATTTGTGGTCTTTCTATTGTTTTTGTTTGTTCTTACTGTTGTTGTTGTTGTTGTAAGTGTACATGATGCTTAGAGCTATAAATTTTCCTCTAGAATTGCTTTTATTATGTACCAGGAGTTTTATTGTGTTATGTTTTCATTTAATTCTAGGAATGTATTAGTTTCTTCTTTGATTCACTCATCATTCGGTGGTGTGTTATTTAATCTCCATAAGCTTGTATGGTTTCTAGATTCTTTTACTGTTGATTTCAAGCTTTATCACATTGTGTTCCAACAGAGTTATTTCAACTTTCCTTTGTTTATTGAAACTGTGTTGTTTCCCAGTATGAGGTCTTCTTTATAGAAGTGTCTATGGGCTGTGGAGTAGAATTGTGCATTCTTTGGTGATTGGGTGGAACTGTGTTGTTTCCCAGTATGAGGTCTTCTTTATAGAAGTGTCTATGGGCTGTGGAGTAGAATTGTGTATTCTTTGGTGTTTGGGTGGAATTTCCTATGGAGATCTTTTAGGTCCCTTTGCTATATTAGGTCAATTAATTCCAGTGTTTCTCTATTTGTGTCCAAATAACGCAACTATTGAATAAAGTAGATATTGAAATTGTAACAACTCTTTTTAATTATCCAATATGTACATTCTGCTTTATTTTACTGTACTTAATTTATTGTGCCTAATTCTTCTATCTCCCTTCCACCCCTCATTCCCTTCAACCCCCCAAACCCTAGGTGGGAGAGAAAGAAGGTTAGAAGTGAAAGGGGCATAGTTCTCTTTAAGCTAATTCTTGCTGATTAGGGTCATTGGATTCTTTGGGGTTAATACCAGTCTCAGTAGAAGTCCAGCAAAACAGAAAATCAGCAAACCATCACACCAGCAAACCTGCAAACCAGGAGACAGCAACAGGAAGAACAAGCAGCAGTTTGGGGGAGCACCAGCAACTTGGAGAGTAGCAACCCCTTTCTACCTTGTAGTCCTTTCTCTTCTCTGTAGAGCCTCTTTACTCTTACTTCTTTGTAAAGCCCATTCTCTTTTACTTCTTTGTGATGGAACTTACTTCTTTGTGGAGCTCCTTCTCTCTTCTCTCTTTGTAGCCCCCTTCTTCTCAGGGCTCTGCCAATTTTTTCCTCCTTTGTAGAGCCCCCTTCTCCTTAGGCTCTGGCTTTTTATTCCTCTCTCTCAAGTCCTGAGTTAAACTTGCTCAGCCATAAGATCAAAAACTCAAATGACAGCACATGTTGGCAAGGTTGGGGAAAAAGGGGAACACTCCTCCATTGCTGGTGGGAGGGCAAACTTGGACAACCACTTTGGGAATCAATATGGTGATATCTCAGGAAACTGGTAATAGTTCTATCTGAAGATCCCGCCATACCACTCGTGAGCATATACCCAAAAGATTCCTCACCAAACCACAAGGTTGTTTCCTCATCTGTGTTAATAGAAGCCTTATTTGTAATAGTTAGAAACTGGAAACAACCCAGATGTCCCTCAAATGAGGAATGGATTAAAAAAAGCTGTGGTACATCTACACAATGGAATACTACTCAGCCATCAGAAAAAACAAAATCATGCAATTTGAAGTCAAATGAATGGAACTAGAGAAGCTCATCCTGAGTGAGCTAACCCAGACTCAGAAGGATGCACATGGCATCTATGCACTTATAATCAGATTTTAGCCATATAGTACAGGATAACTATACTACAACCAAGGCTCCATAAAGAACATGAACATAGACTTTGTTACCTGTTAATAAGATACTTTTCCCTAGTGTCTCCTTGTAGGCCGCCAGTGTATGAGGAGGCTCTTGGCCCTCATATGACTGCTGAACTGGAGTAGGGGACTGATATGTAGGAATACTCCCCTCCAGAGGAGTGGGATGGAAGGGATAAGGGGTAGAGGGTGGGAGGGCAGGACTCGGTAGGGTGGAAAGAGGATACTGTGATAGAGATGTAATCTGAAGTAATAAATAAATATTAAAAATTTGCTCATCCAGTTAAGCCATGCCCCTGTTAGTTCAGGAGACCATTAATAGTTTATACCCATGTCTTAAGCAACCCACCTGGGATTAAACAAAAACATTCTCACAATTGGTTTTTAAAAACTCCTACCACATGAAATCATTGATTATTTCTGAGTTGGGGATTAATATGAGTCTTAAAGTCCAGTATTGCACTTTTAATGAAACTGTACATGCTAGAGTTTGGTGCATATATGGTTAGTATTGAAGTGTTATCTTCTTAATTGTTCTTTTAATGAGAATGAAGTGTCCTTCTTTATCTCGTCTGATTATTTTTTTTTTGGTGTCTATCTTGTCAAATATTGGAATAACGACTCCTGCTTGTTTCTTGGTCCCATTTGCTTAAAATACTTTTTCCACTGGTTCATTCTAAAATGGTGCCTAATCTCGGAGATAAGGTAGGGTTTTGTAGACAACAAAAGGAAGATTATTTTCACAATCCATTCAACTAACTCATCTCTTTTTGTTGAAATCATTAATATTTAAAGTCATTGTTGAAAGATTTGTATTGATTGCTGTCATTTTGCAGGTTTTGTTATATGCTTAGTTGTAATTTGTGTTTCAATATTATAATTTCATTTGCTTTCTTTCTGTAGCATTTTGGTTATGGTTATTCCTCTCTTCAGTCCAAAGTATTACTTCCAATATTCTCTGTTAGGCTGTTTTGGTAGACAAGAATTTTTTAAGCCTGTTTGTTTAATGGAAAATTATTTTTTCTTTGTCAACTTTGCCAGGTAGTTTTGTTAGATAAAGTAATCTGGGTTGGTGGTATCTATGGTCATTTAGAACTTAAAGTGCATTGCTTCAGTCTCTTTTGGCTTTTGAAATTTGCATTGAGGAATCAGCTGTTATTCTGATGGGTCTATATTTATATGTGACTTGTGATTTTCTCTAGGAGTTTTCCATATACTTTCTTTGTTATGTATATTTAGTGTCCAAACTATAGCATGCTATGGGGAGTTTCTTTTCTGGTCTTGTCTGTTTGGTATTCTGTGTTATTTTTATATCAGTATGAGTATGTCTTCCTTTCATTTAGGAATGCTTTTGTCTATGTTCTTGTTGAAGATTTGGTTTATGACTTTGACCTGATAACACTCTTCTCTTTCTTATGTGCCTAAAAAATCATAGAATTGATTTTTTTTCAGTGTGTTCCAAGTTTCATGCACGTGTGTGTGTGTGTGTGTGTGTGTGTGTGTGTGTGTGTGTGTGTGTG
>CAJQZJ010010411.1:12229880-12250530 GCA_907164525.1 Lophiomys imhausi
CATTGGCATGACAGAAGTTGTAAGCCAACATGGGGGTACTGGGAAACAAAGTTGGGTTCTCTGTAAGAGCAGCAAGGGCCCTTTAATGCTGAGTCATATCTCCAGTCTCAAAAGTCATTTAAAAGACTTCATTTCCCTAACCCCCCCTTCAAAAAATTACTATATGTGTATGGGTGTTTTATCTGCATGTTTGTACACCATTTGTGCACCTGGTGCTGGCAGAAATCAGAGGAGGGTACTGATCCAGGCCTGGAGTTAAACAAGCACTGTGAGCTGCCGTGTCTGGGAATTGAACCGATGTCCTCCAGAAGAGCAATGAGTACTCTTAGCCTTCTCTCCCCCTCAGCAAAAGAGGGGCTGTAGAAAAATCAGCAGGAAGAACAGACAAATCAATGGAAGTCAAAACTTAGAGAAATTAAAAAAAAAAAACTGAGGAAGAACCAAAAGAGCCAATAATAGCATTGGTTTGTTCACAGATATAGAGAATTTAACTTTCTAAGCTACTAACTGATCAACACAACACAGGCTTCAGAAGATCATCTGAAACAAAGAAAGTTAGACCAGCATTTCTCAGTGAGTGAAAAGATGTTTTCATAAAAATGCATTGTCAGGGTTAAAAGAAAAGGCTTATCAGAGAGAATTTTAAAAGATGGGTTAGTTTCTAATTCTCCCCAAATGCATGTTTGTGGGGCTGGGGTGGGGTTTGTTCCTTTCCTCTCTCTTTTTGTTTGTTCATGTTTCAGCTGTAATCATGGTATGTACTTCTTTTACATCAAGAGGATTTTAACCCTAATAGAGTGATAAATGTTAAAGGCAACTAAATAAGTTGACTCACCTCATTTTGAATCAGTTCAGTAAGAGGGCGCTGAGTGATAATGACATAAGAATTGTAGGGCAGATAATCCAGAGATATGCACAGTTAAAAACGGCACACAAACCACAGAGACCCTTCCCACCCAAAATGTGGCCCATGGACCCACAGCACCAGCATTTCGTGAGCATTTTTACAGATACACAATCTTGGGCTCTATCCCACCCCTTCCAAGCCAGAATCTGCACTGCAGCAGGGTCCCCAGGTAAATCAAATGTACGTTAATTTGTAGAAGTACTGTATTATAAGACCACAGTCTGGTGACAGAAGAGAAACTGATTTTTTTTTTTTAAGCAATAATGTCATAAGAAGCGCTCTAGCCCAGAATAAATATTGTGCCGCAATAATGGAATCTAATTTTGGTGTAGAGATCTGCAGCGATTTCAAATCTACTCTCTTCTGTAATTGCTTTCCACCTAAATATGCTAGAGCAACAGTGCACAGCATATATTACACTTTAAATTTCCTCAGCCAGTAACAAATTAGTACAACAGAGTTTAGGGACTGTTACTTGGAATCTGTGAAATTAACACAGCACACCAACATCTGTGGTGAAAATGTTGACTGGTTCACAATAGTGTGCAAAAGACCGTGAAGTGCTGAAATAAATAAGGCAATGCTCTACTTAAGTCCTAGAGCCAAATCTTTTCTTAAACAAGAGTTTTATTTGTTTATGCACATATGTGTGTATACCTGAATATGTGTTGTGTACCTCATACTTGCAGATTCTCATAGAGGCTGGGAGAGGATATCAGCTTCCCTGGATCAGGCTGTTATTTGCTTGCCTCGAATGCTGGGAATTGAACCTAGGTTCTCTTCAAGAACAGAAAATATTCTTAATCACTGAGCCATCATCTCTCTAGCCCCAATACTCTATAAGCACTCTTAAATAGTAAGCATTTTGTCCTCGAAAAATAACACTAACATTCTTCAGAACTAATATTCTAAGGAACACATTTCCAGAAACATCACATTTTAGAAGTTTTGTAAAATTCTGCTCATGAATTCTTTACTAGGCTCATTCGGCTCTCCATTAACTTCTGCGGTTTTTTGTTTGTTTGTTTTGTTGTTGTTGTTTTTGGGGTTTTTTTTTATAGTTTTAAGGTATACTGAGTAATTCATCCTGAGATACAGCTCTGCCACAATATTTATAGCATAATAATTCCAAGGTAAATGAGTCCAGTTGTACTGTTAAAAATTATCCAGATCTGGATAGATAAAGTTGTCTTTGAACAAGCAGTATGCTAAAATCTGGCCTCCCCGTATCATTGAAATTAAGCCGGAAACTGCAAGTAAATAAACGGGAAGCTCTGGTTAGCTGACAGTAATGAATAATTCATTGGTGAGATTATGAATAAGAACAATCACCATCACTAAAATAATGTTCCTGAAACTGACATAGCATTTGCAATGAAGTCATTTACAGAATCAGTGAAGAGAGAGTAGCATATATTCTGGGGCTGGTAAATCATTGGAATTTAGAACTTCCTTCAGGGAATAGACACAAATCAGTAGTGAGGAGCCCTTAAAACTCAGCAGTTCAGAGGCAGTGATGTCAGAACTCACACCGTATAATTCACAACTCTCAATTCTTATGGTTTTTCTGCCTGCCATGTGTTTGTGCTATTACTGTTTTCTTGTTCTCGACAGGGTCATGCTATGTAGCCCAGGATAGGCTCAACATTCCCTGTTCCTCTTTCTCAGGGGTGCTGACATTTCAGATGTATTTTATCCGACTAGGCTGTTGCGTTTGTTTTATGACACGGCTGCTACTGTCTATATTGCTGCCACACACCACAGGGGCACTCATGTGCATGCACACATGTTTATAAAGGATTTTTTTAAATTATAATGGGAAATTGTCCATATTAACTTTAAGTGTAGGAAGATCTTTCAAAGCCAGGATTCAACCTATCTGTGCTATTCGGTTTAATGAAAAACACTTTTAGTTCTTGTTCCATTTGCCCAGTGATTCTTGTTTGCTTTAAAATATAGATCCAACTACTATTGATCCAATTACAGAGTTCTCATAAATCTGATGAGATTCTTGCCAGTATCTTGCCTTCTATACCAGTAACAGCATCGGTCCTGTAACACGTAAGTCTCCCTGAAGTAGAACCCCAGAGGAATGCTGCCTTCCTCCAGTCAGGGACTCTGTGGCCACTGTCCCAAGATAGTTAGCCATTTTAGTCTGCTACCTACATTTTTACTCAAAGGAAAACAAGAAGACCATATGGGGTGCCATACTGTGACTAGAATCTGAACAACCCTACTTGTTAAAACAACCCCAGCTATTAACACTGGAATAGCCAGTCTATTATGCCCAACAGGCAACTTCCTCTGGCATTGAGTGAGCATTCCCTATGTGCCTGAGATGGTCAGTGTGCACACATTTTGTGTTTTGTAGATGCAGTTGAGAGGAACACATAGTTTCCGCAGCATTATTTTTCTGATCTGGGGATAAAACACAGAGTAGTTTTATCTACTACAAAGGCCTGCCAGGCACTCTATAATTGTGCTATATCCCTAACCCCCACTCCTTTTTATTTTTCATTTCAGTAACTTCTTTTATTAAAGTTTACATCTTTGAAAGGTTTATGCCAGATAAAATCACAGTAATTTCTATGTGTATTATCTGCATTACTAAACAATACTGCAAAAAAGTGGGAAGTTAAGATGTCAGACTTGCCACGAGGTGGTGGCGCATGCCTTTAGTCCAGCACTTAGGAGGCAGAGGAACGTGGATGTCTGTGAGTTCAAGGCCAACCTGGTCTACAAAGTAAGTCCAGGACAGCCAGGGCTGCAGAGAGAAACCCTGTCTTGAAAAAAAACAAAACAAAGGAAGGAAGGAAGGAAGGAAGGAAGGAAGGAAGGAAGGAAGGAAGGAAGGAAGGAGAGAGAGAGAGAAATAAAGATCAGACTTATGGATATGAAAGTAGGTAGCACTAGAGATAGTGAGTATTGTTGACAACAGCTGACTGATGTGAAAGAAAAAGCTTGATTCATTTTCTTTCTTATTTTTTAAAGATGTATTTATTTTTATTTTATGTGTGCAGGGGGCTTTGTCCACATATATTGTATGTGATATTTGTATCACATGCCCACAGAGGCCAGAGGAAGGTGATGGATTGTCTGGAACTGGAGTTCCAGATGATTGTTGGCTGCCATGTGGGTTCTGGGAACTGGACTCAGGTTCTCTGCAAGAACAGCCAAAGAACTGGACTCCACTTTTAACTGCTAACCCACCTTTCCCAGCCCATTGGTTAGCTTTCTTAGTACAGACATGATCAACAAATTCAGTTTCATGTGTGAGCCTCAAAAATAGTCAAAACAGCCCCATTGCTTCCTGTGCTAATGTGGAAGTGACAATGACACTTTTGAAGGGAGAAGAGCACATCACAAATGTCTAGTGGCCGATTCTGTATAATCTTGGGATGATAACCACTGAGCAGTCCTCTGGCCAACATCAAAACTATCTTTATTCTCCTTCTTTACATACAAATATCTATTTATATATGATACAAAAGTGAAATATCATGTGATATAATCACATTAAAACATTTAATATTTATAATAATCTTCAAAAATAATTATCCATTTTCTTTTTTAATCCTTCGAGAGTGAAGAGTCAACGGTGTCCCCTATAATCCACTGGCTTACATTCTGGATTTGAAACACAAATGTACTTGCTACATTGAAGTAAAATCTCTACTTGTTATTTCATGAATTCCCTCCATACTTACACAAAAAAAAATACACATTAACACTATTATGGGCCTCATATTATGCTGGGGGTTATATCCTGAATATGATATAAATAGCCCTTAAAGGTCATTTCAAATACTTAAAAATAGGAAGTCATCCTGGAACTTTCTTGTCCAAAGTGGAAGTAGGAATTTGCTGTTCTTCAACTGAGTTTAGAAACAAATACTTAGCCTTTCGCATGTTACTTCCCAGGTCCCGGCTCAGACATTTCTACTGTTTGACCAGATGAGGACAAACAGTTCTCTGATCAGAAAGAGACAGGGAAGGTTTCCCACAGCTGATGAGTCCAATGATCATCCTAGATTCTTTTTAGTTTCTTAGCTGCTTTGAATCCTTTCCACTGCCTGGGGGTGGCTGCCTACGTACATTGCTGTTCTCTCTCTCTCTCTCTCTCTCTCTCTCTCTCTCTCTCTCCAGGAAAACTCCCAGTAACTACACAAAGGTGCCATTGGTGGTTATCTACAGCACACACACACACAAATGTGCTACTTACAGGACTTACTGTAGTGGTGCAGAAACCCCACTCATCTGACTCTATACGCTTCATTTGCCACATTTGAAAAATTAGAGTATATTACCCAACAGAATTGTAGTAAAGGTTAGTAGGATATATACAATGGCCCGGCTCACATTACGTAATCAATAAACCTAAGTATTTTAATTCTGCGTGGGCCATTAAAAAACTGAATAGCAATACCAGAATATGTTTGGGTTTGCTTGCTGTTTGCAAAACAGATTGAAAATATTAGACAAGATTATTGCCAAGTCAAGAAGAATAATATTTCTTAAAAATTACATAATCTTTGTATTCAGAAGCCAAATACAACAGATTTATAAGTAAATACGTTCTGTACTTGACAAACACTGAAATCTGTTTAGAGAAGCCTAGCTTCGCTTTATATGGTCGTTTATTAGTATAAACAAATGGTGGAGCTGCGACCCTGCTTTGCCTTCCCGACTTTCTGATTGTTACATAATATAATTAAGAGAGAAACTGACACCGTCTCATTTCCTGCATATTTGCTATTTGTCTTGATTTTCCTACTTCAGATTTCTATGGGATCCAACACCAAAACATACGTAGTTTTTGGATTCATTTGTTCAGAACTAAGGAGGAGCTATATGTGGGCAGCTTTGGTTTTGAGTTAGGTGTTGCATAAAATTAAGAAGGCTCGGACTGTTCTGGATTTGAACCTCTGTGAGGCAGTAATGCCCACACTGCCTGAGTACTACCTGGACTAGCTGTGCTCCCTTTAGTCCCTCAGGATCGATAGGAATGTGTTCTGCTCTAGGCCATTTATTATCACTTACATGTGCTGCTTAGTACATAAAGGGAAATTTACGGTATCCCTTCTTAGATTCAAACTATATCAAAAGGGGAAGCAGAGTATAGGGGTGTGCATATGTGTGTTTGCTGATCTTTTTTTGAGATACAAACACATGCTTAAAATGCAGTCTGTGTGGTATGGATTATATTTGGGCTGTTCTGGGAGTATGTATATTCCAGAAAAGATGATCAATGTAGTCGATCTCTAATAAAAGTATATGGGTTTTATTATCTAGACATCATCACCGTTATTATCTTAGAAAGAGACTAATGTAACAAAATTTATGCCTGAGATAAAGTCTATGTACCACATTTCTTCTATATAACATAGTTTTTTGTGTATTAGAGGGTCTAAACATAAGCCATTCATGTCCTTAAAGCAGCTCACCAATGTTATGTCAAGGGGAATTCCAATGTAACTGCAACAGAAAAAGATAAATGCTGAGGTTCATTTACAAAAGCATGCAATTTTATTGACTTACCAAGAAATAATTATGTTTGGTGAAACCATATCCATATAACAAAGAACATTTTTATCCACACTCATAAAACCAGGTAGTCCAAATTTGTCATGCTATAGAGAAGCAGTTGTCAACCTGTGGGTCACACTCCTTTGGGGGTCAAATGACCCCTTCACAGGGGCCATTTAAGACCATCAGAAGATGTAGCTATTTATATTACAATTCATTACAGTAGCAAAATTATAGTTACGAAGAAGCAATGAAATATTTTGTGGTTAGGGGTCACCACAACATGAGAAATTGTATTAAGGGATCACAGCATCAGGAAGGCTGAGAACCATCACTGCAGACGGTTATTTATTTATTTATCTATTTATCTATTTATTTATTTATTTATCTGTTTGTTTATTTATTTATTTATTTATTAAGTGGGATACTTGCAATTGTCACTGAGATGATCTGGAGAGATAAGCAGTGATAATGTTTCCAAGACTGTCCTGAGTACTCCGTGCCTTGCACCCTATGGATTCTGAACCATTTTTCTCTAAAATCATCTCTCTGTGTTTTCATTATTTTGAGAGTCTTGCTGTGTACCCCAGGCTGGCCTGGAAGTCATGACCATCCAGCCTCCACCTCCTGAGTGTTGGGATTAGAGGTGTGCACCAGCACACTTGTGGCTTTGAACTGGATGCATTTGTTAAACAGTTTCTACATGTCATGCGTTAGACAATTTGATAGCAATTTTTTTTGTTCTATAGTTTATAGCTCATCTCAAACTTAAGGACTGGATCTTACAATGCCTCTAAATGTTTCCTCTTTTTTTTTTTTACAACTATCTAATAAAAAGCTCAGATCCCTGAGGTAAAATGGAAAAATCTGAGATGGTGGCACGAGAGGGAGGGATGTCCAGTGTTTCTTTGAGAAACAGATGGAAACTGGAGGGCTTGTGTCTGATGAGACTAAGGCCAGAAGATCAACTGACTGAGACATACTAATGACACATGTGCTGTTACACTGGTGACCACTAATGCTCTCCATGTGTCAGGGCGCTAAAGATGCAAGGCTGGTTTCAGTAGGTGATAAACAACAGTCAACTTTGAGATACAACATCTTTGAAAATGACCTACACTTTGACTACTATGCTTTTCCAAAGAAATGTATAATAATAATAATAATGGAGGATAGAAAAGGGGGAAAGATAAGATAAGAGGAGTAAATTTTGAATAGATGAACGGATGGATGGATAGAACTATCATTGGCCAAGTACCTGTCATATATTAACTGCGGTCCAGGCAGTTTCTCCAGATCTCATTGGAAGTTCACCAGGTCTCTCTACTTGCAGTGAAGGAAATTTGTGTGAGAAGTGAGACTTATTCATGACTCCCCTCTTAGCAAAGGGTAAATCAGCAAAGCTAATGTATTTTATTTTGACCCCCAAGATCACCAGTAGAAACTAAGACATTTTTGAAATTGGATTCTTTTTCAATGTTTATCCTCTCTGTGTGTCTGTCTATCTGTCTCTCTAGTGTGTGTGTGTGTGTGTGTGTGTGTGTGTGTGTGTGTGTTCTTGCTCATGCATATACACTTGTGTATATACACATTTTAAATACACCTATGCATATACCACAACACATATGTGGAAGTCCAAAGATGGCTTGTGGAAGTTAGTTCTCTACTTTTCATCATGTGGGTCCCAGAAATTGAACTTAGGTCTTCAGACTTGGTGGCCAGAAAGTTGACCTGTTGAGCCATCTTGCAGGCTTAGAATGGAAACTATTGCAAATAACCGTTGACTTGTAAATACACTAGATTTCCTTAGCTCCCCCATCGTTGGTCTCAGGGAAAGATTTTGGAAGTACAGTATTTCTTAAGGAGGCAAAGCCTATAAAATCCAATGGCCAATATGAGAAGAGGGGGAACATTTGCATGTCAGTACAGCCTTGGACTGGAAGAATTGGTCAACACCTTTCCCTCAATGCATTGAAAGTTCAATACTTAAGAGTGTTTTGGATACATTAGATGTAATACACATCCATTGTTTTCACCATTTTTGTCTTGCTTGCTGGCTGTCCTGATGATTACATGAAGTATAGTCATGGAAATAGCATAATCACAAACCCATTCTTCTACAATAAGAGAAAACAACCCACAAGCAAAGTAAGTGACTTCTGTTGAGATTAAAAGAACTGCAAACAGAAGAAATAATATGATTATTTGTATTTAGAACATTTAACGATGCTGAAATATGATTGACACATCATGAAATATTAATCTGCAAAATTATTTTAAATTTCATTTTTTAATTGAGAATTTTATATTTGAATACTGTATTGACATCATTTTCACTCCTCCCTTCCCCCCAACTTGTCTCTTGTCTTCCAGTACTCCCTCTGAAATTCATGACCTCTTTTTCTTTGTTATTGTCACATATATATGCATATGTATGTATCTCTACACATAAATACAACCTGTGAAGTCAAATTACTATTCCTCATATGGTCGCCTAAACAAAACGTGAACAAGGGCAAGTCCTGTTGCAGGATATTTGATCACACTGTGAACCCCAAGACTGTGCACTAGAAAAACCTATTTCTAGATGTGGTGTGGCTCAGCCCTAGCACACACCTTTAATCCAAGAGCTAAGTAAGTAAACCATAGGTCAAGAGGCAGACTAAACAGCGAGTTGACAGGGAGTGAACACACACACACACACACACACACACACACACACACACACACACACACACCAAAGAAACACACACAGGAAGGAGGAACATTGAATGAAGGGCATAAGAGACAGCAAGGAGAAGGCTTTTTTCTTTCTGAGATGTCAGCTGGGTAGGAAAGTCAGCTGGGTAAGCTGGCAGGCTTCTTCCTTCTGAGATGTCGGTGGAGTAGAAAGGTCATCTGGGTGCTTTCTATGCCTTTCTGAGCAACTGGTTTTCACCCCAGCATCTGGCTTCTGAGTTTTTATTGGCAAAATCAAACTACTGGGATTTAATTTATTATTAATAACAAAGAGCAGGTGACAAGCCATAATGGATGCAGAGTTACTGGTAATTAATGGCTCCTGGGAGAGGGAAAATCAGTCTTTCCCAAGGAGCCCCTGGTTATCTAAGCTCAAGAGTTCACTCCTAAACACATGCACGTATACTTTATAAAAGCTTTGTAAATGTTCTCTTACTCAACCTCAAACAGGGCTAAGAACTTTTGCCATTTTATATCTTCATTATCCTTACATTTTTAGAAAAATAACAAAATATAATTTGTTTTACAGTTTTTGTAGTTGGCATTGAAATAAAGTTACAATACAGTCCATGCATGTAGACTATTGGAATGTAAACCTAATTTTTAAAAGTATTAAATATTAATACAATTAATGAAAGGATTCAATTCTGAGTCTTCAGAAACAACAACAACAAAAAAGGAATGCGTTTACTGAATGGCAATTTTCTTTTGGTACACCCAGTGCTTAACTTGGGAATATGTTCCATTGTGCTTGTGGAAACATTTTGTGTGTTCAGGCAGTCATCTGAGAAGCATGATTTATTACCATAGGTGAAATAAACCCTCATTGATGACAAGTGTGGCTGGAAATACTTCTAAACCCACTGGTTTTCACATAAGGATTTCCCTGAATAAAAATATTAAAAAATATGTATAGGTCAGGATCACAAATCTTGGTCTCTAGTCTTGGGCATGTGAAGGGGCAGCCTTTTGCCTTTATGGTGGCTTTTAAGCATCATACTAATTTTAAGATCCATTAAACCTTATTTAAAGCAACAAATGTGTTTGATATGCCATGAAATCCCTTTGTAAATAATAACAATCCCCTAAACATTCCTTTTCCTTCACTTAAAAACCTATCAAATGATTGCTGTATTCATGTAACCCAGGAATCCATAAATGTAGGCAGGCCAATGTGATATTTTACAGAGCAGAAAGCAAGATAATCACCCTATTTCCTACAGTAATACCTACAGGTAATTTATTAACTAGCAAACCACTGGATGATATGAAAGACATCTCGCAATCGAGTTCCAGGTAATGTCCTCTTAAGGCATTGCTCATGTCTCCCTTCTGTCTTCTTCTTAACTCAACTTGTATTGGAAAGTGAATGCAGAATTTACATCAACTCCTTTTTCTATGCCGTGAAAATTCCTTGGCTTGTTGGACTAAAAGGGGGAGCTGTTGAGGGGGAAGAAGATACACCTTAAATTAAAAAAAAAAAGCAGATAGGAGGGGAAAGAGGACAGGAGGGGAGGAGGGCTGTGATTAAGATGTAACTTGAAGAAGTAAATAAATGTTAAGAAAGAAAGAAAGAAAGAAAAGTAAAAGAAAGTGCCTTTGGCTAATGTATATCTGGTCTACCTGTCCATCAGGTCAGTCTGTCCTTCACACTGAAACCAATGAAGATGCTGCATCTTCCTCAAGTCACCTAGTACACATCTCTCCTTCCTGTGTGTGTGTGTTTCTTTTATTTTTTTTAAGACAGGGTTCTAACTATGTAGCCCTGGCTGTCCTGGAACTTGTTATGTAACCCACCCTGCCCTCCACCTCATAGAGATCCATCTTCCTCTGCCTGCCAAGGGCTGGAATTAAAGGTTTGTTGCCACCACACTCCACATTCTGGAGATACCTCTGTTGGGATGACTTGGAGATTTTACAAATTAACTTAATGCTGCTTAGATAAGGTGAATTTGCATATATTTATAGCAAACCCTTAAGCATTGTCTATGGTTTGAAAGAAAACACAATTTAAAGTATAAAACTTGAGGTCAGGACACCAGCAATTCAGTGTCACCTTTACAGGTTAGGCATTTGAGGACATTGAGCAGGATTAGAAACAGAACACTAAAGTTTTATCCAAACCAGTCTGCACAATACAACAGAAAGATGCTAGTAGTAGAATTATCTAACTGGATGCACATGTTCCAATGCCGGTGCTAACTCTGATCTTCTAGGTCAGAGAATTGTTGAAACAGACCAGAAACTTGACCCCAAATCCAAGGCCAAAGTTTTAAGATTACCAGTAAAGCTCGCATCCAAATTCAGACAAGTCTAAATTCTCAAAGCAACAAAACTAAACAGTTATAACATTTATCCCCCAAACCCTCCCAATTAAAGATTTAATAGATTAAGGACTTAATGATATTTTCGAACAAATATTCATGTGTCCTGACAGAAAATAACAATGCAAGCTGAGTTAGACCTGTAAGTCCTTCACTGACTTCCAATGCTTACAAAGTCTTTTCCAATAAGCCGATAGTGCCCCATCTTCACTGACTGACTGAAAGGTAAGAATAGGTATGAAGAATTGGGTTTTAAATGTCTCCCCTACTCCAAACACATGTGTGGTCCATACTTGACTTTACTTTTCTGTAACTAACTCTTTTATCATTTTTGAAGAGTCTCAGTGCAAAAACAGACTCAATTCAATGAGAAGCACCTGAAGAGAAAGTTAATAGCATGCTTGACATCATATATCTTATTACAGTAAACATCTCTTGTTCTCACAAGATTCTTTGGTAGCCAAAACTAAATCAATAATGGCTCCCAAGCGAGGTTATCCATCCGAAGAAAGCATCTTAGACTTTTTATTAGAATTCAGTAATTCTAGCTGACCAAGTTTTCTACATAAATCATATTTGAAATTTGCTTTTTTCTATCTTCAGGCAATTTTGTACATTTCCATAGTTTTACCCAGAAAAGATCATCCCTTGGCTTGCTAGTGAATTTTAATGTTTAAAGAATCAACAATACATTTTTAAAGGTAGGACAAAATTTAGCAGAATATAGGAATAACTGCAATGAGAGTACATTTACAACTTATTTCTTTTTTCTTTTTTTCTCCCTTCTACATCTAGTTTTTTTTTTTTTTTTTTTTTTCCAAGACAGGGTTTCTCTGTGTAACAGATTTGGCTGTCCTGGAACTAGGTGTTTTAAGCTTTCCTGATTAATGTGGTTTGCTGTACATTGAAAACTGATGTTAAACTTGAGTTTTCTAAAAAAAATGAAACAATCTTGTCATAAATGCCCCAAAGCAAGTGTGCTTTGTGTATAATCAGAACAAGGGGTTCACCCATTAACACACCAGGCTTGTGAATTTATGAGATACAAGTTATTTATTGTGCTAACTTGCAAAATTTAAAAGAGACAAGTTTTTCTAAGCATATTCTTTCATAGTGTTTCCTCCTGCAGTGGAGTGGAATTTTTTTCTAACTTTTCAATAGACACACAATAATTATGTCTGTTTATTGAGTACAGTGTGGCATTTCAATGCATTCACATGATGTGTGATGATTAGCTCAGGGTAACTGACATATTTGCCATCTCAGACAAATATATATTATTTCTTTGTGCTAGGAGCACTCCAGATCTCTCCACTAGCTATTTTGAAATATCCAATTAATTGTCACCAACCCGAATCATCCTTCTTTGCAAGAAAGTCTGCATTGTGTGGAGAAGAAAAATAAAACAAAGTGGAAATGTGCAAAGAAGAAAATGAAGGTTCTGTACCACACCACTGGGAGAGCACAGCTTGCTGCAAAATTTTCTAGGCTTCTTTCCACAGACACCGTGGAGTCTAGTCCTAAAAAATGAAATGACACCACACAAACTCTTCATTCTGTTTCATATCTCACAAATACTTTATATACCAGTGCATTGCCATTTGTCTTCCTTTCTTTAAAATATATTTACTGCAATGAGACCCGTGCAGCATGAAAGAGGATAGATTAAGGAGAGAAGCACACAACGAAGGGGAGGCAGGGAAGGCGGGGGAGGGCAGTGGGGGGAAGGGGGATGAATAAGAGTAAGTCATAATGACACATATGTATGAGAATGCCACAATGCCACACATGTATGTGTCTGTGTTTGCCAGTGATAAAATAAAATGAAAATTCACATAGGAATAGGAGAATTCTAACTCCTTACCTATATTATTCCATTCTTATTCGTTGTCTATTCACTTAAATTTCTTCGCATTGCATGCATGTGAAGGCCAGAGAACAGCTTGCAGGAGTTGGTCCTCTCTTTTTACCACATGGGTTCCAGGGTTCCAACTCAGGTTTTCATGCTTATTGTCAAAAAATGTTATCCACTGAGCCACCTCAATGGCTCCTCCTTAAAATTTTGATGGAGGTAGCCCTTGCTTCTGCTCTAGACAGAATGCTGTCCAAAAAGGACAAAACTTGGAAGCAGGTATAAGACAACACCCTAGCTCTGCCAAGACAGGGTGGGTAAGTACTTCATAATTCTTGCTTTACAATTAATGTCTGTCAAAGATACTGGGCCAAAAGGCTGATGGTAGATGCTCCAAAGTTATAGAGAGAAATTGGGACTGTCCATATAGCCCTTTGTCTGTCATTCTTAGTTTTGGAAGCTGCTTGCTCTGCACTTCCTGTTTATTCATATATATTTATCCTTCTCAGGTCTTTGATGTGGTTGAAGGCTAGATAGTAATAGTCTCACAGTTAAGTTTTAAGTTGTTTAGGAATTAAAAGGCTGTTCTAGCTCTAAGAAGATGTTTTTAAGTTGGTAATGCAAGTTAGGATAGAAACTGAGTTAGGTATAGAACTTTAAATTTGAGATAGATAGATAGATAGTAGAATATTATTATTAGTTGCCAAATACATATGGACTGGACATTGGGAATGTATGCTATACTTTATAATTGTCATAAATGTTGCCTAATTGTTCTTATTGTTTTGTATTGTATTTGTATTATATTTATTGTTAAAAGAA
Source organism: Lophiomys imhausi (assembly GCA_907164525.1). Lineage (NCBI taxonomy): Eukaryota > Metazoa > Chordata > Mammalia > Rodentia > Muridae > Lophiomys > Lophiomys imhausi. Next base: position 12,244,051 of record CAJQZJ010010411.1, read on the forward strand.
AAAAGAGCCTTTTATTGGACTAAAAAGGGAAGATGTTGAGGGCAAAAAGATACACCTTAACTAAATAAATTAATTAAAATATATAAAAAAATTTTTGATGATACTTTTCCTAATGAAGTCAGATGTAATGTCCAGAATAATCAAATGAAAGCCTGTTTTCATGCTTTCTACTTTACAAAATATTATATGTTTGCTTGTATTTTGTCTACTTGACAAGTATTAAAAATTTAAAATAATTACCTTTATAGTTTGTGTTGAGCCATGAAGGACTTGTTTGGAAGTTAAAGGGTGCCAGAATCTCCAGCTTGCATACCCTGAGAGGTTACAGATGAGAAGTTTGTTCTGAGCAAGATCACTCTGAACTGTACATCAAAGCTTTGCGGCTCACGCTTCCTGTATGAGGACAGGTCATTTGATTTACTTATGTTGAGCACATTTTAAAACTGACTGGCTGGATGTCCACCAATGAACATCTTGTCTGCATTGCCTTTTCAGCTCAATTAAATATACTTGGTCAGGACTGGAGAGATTTCCCAATGGTTAAGATTGCTTACTGCTCTTGTAGAGGACCAAGGTTCAGTTCCCACGAGTCACCTGGCAGCTCACAACCATCTGAAACTCCCACCCTGGCACCTTTCCTCTGGCCTTGGTGGCCTCCTGCCCAAACATGGTACACATGAACTCATGCAAGCACACATACCTATAAATAATAATAATAGTAGTAGTAGTTTGTGTTGCAAATGCAATTTAAGTACACTTGATAATTAAGATATCTTAATTATGCTTGAGATCTCAGCTGAAAACTTGGTAGTTCTACCCAATGTGTGAGGGGAACTTTTAAGATGTAGAGAACAGGGTATTGGAAGCCAGAAGACACAAACTTGGGCAAATCATTTAACTTCGTTTGGCTTAAGTTCTTAACCATAAAGTAGAAAGATTATTCTATGAGTTTCTTTTTTATTCTTAAGGCTGAATCTATAAATGATACACCTGGACTGGACTATGTTGAGCACTAAAATCACGGGCATCTGGTCGACCAGTTAGCTGCTGCCAGCAACTCTAAGATCCAATTGTTTCATATTTTTCACACCTGTTGGGAATGGTAGCCCTCACCCAAAATCTCAGCTTTTGAAAAGTTATGCCTGGAGGACTGAATATTTGAGGTTAGCCTGAGCCATATAGCCAGACTGTCTCAAAAACAAACAAGAAACAATAATCAACCCAATATAACACCACTGCCACCCAGTCATGGTACACATTTGTATTCCCAGCAATGGAGAAATGCAGGCAGGAGGATAAAACATATACCCTGCCCTGGACTACACACAGAGATTCTATTTCAAGCCTCCCCCACCAACAAATAAATACAATAACAAGCAAGCAAACAAAAATGGCTTACCACTGACTCACATAATTCAAAATCTTGAACTCCTGTGCCCAGAGACCCAGGAAGAGTAGGAACAGTTGAGATTATGTGCACGCACAGGACATTCCTCTGTGAGTTTGTTGGCAAGCATGCCAAATAAGATTCTTTCCATTGCAAAAGTCAGACGATTTATTGTTTAAATTAATTTGCATAGTGAAGTGGAATTTTGTGCTTTCACAGTGAAGTTAAATTGCATACTCAATTTATTGGAAGTTAATTGTAAATAATACATAATTTAGTTTAAGGAAACTGTGTCGGCAACTTAAATTTGTACAGAAAAATTTCAACTAGAGTAAGATAAAATATTATGTGGCAAAAACCCATGGACTGAGCTGGAGAGATGGATCAGTGGGTAAATTTACTTTCACTAACCCTTTGAGTTGGATCCCTTTAATCCTCATAGTGGGAGGAAAAAAAAAAAACCTCTCCTTGCATGTGGGATACATTCACCCACATATATATATATATATATATATATATATATATATACACACACACATATGGTATAAACAAACAAACAAATGTAATTTAAAGCACATGAATTATCTCACTTTTCCTCATGATAACTCCTTTTGGATTATGACTTCCTTTAGACAAATATAGACACTGAAATAAGAGAACTTGTTTAGCTAATTAAAACTGAATCAAGAATGAACTGGAGAGATGGCTCAGCAGGGAAGGGTGCTCACCAATTTTGCAGAAGACCCACATTTGCTTCAGTTTCCAGTACCCACATCAGGTGGCTCCTTCTTCTGTACTTGGCAGGAACCTGCCTATACACGATGCACGTAGACGCACACACACAATTATGAAAACCAATCAGTTGATCTTTAAAAAAAAAAAAAGAATCAGGAAGTTAGTAAGAACCTGGGCAAGAATGTGTCCCTGGCTTATGGTCCAAAGCTATGTCTAGCATTTAAAAAAAAAAAAAAAACAAAACAAAAACCTTAAATAAATGTGGGCTATCTCTCAGTCGTTGTCTGGTGCAAACTCTCTCCTATTCAATACCAGCCCTGAGAGCCTGGCTTCACGTTTCCTGGCAGTGTAATAATTCTGTCTTTCTCTGGTTCATGACAGTGACTTTGGCCATTTTTAAAGGTAAAATGTTAGTTTATATTTACTTTAAAAACAAAATTTTGAATGCCATTAAGAATCTGTAAGTTATAAGCCATCAAGTCACTCCAAATATTAAGTATAAACTCCTTTCATTCCACGTCCACTTTTAAATCATTTTTGCTGACAGTATGCAACCTGCTTGAGTGTCAGGCAACCCATGCACAGTGACAGGCGGTAAACAGGGTAGAATAATATGACACTTACCAGAAGGTTCTGCAGAGCCACCTGTGGAGAACCAGGCAGAGAGAAGCGATGGTCTCAGTTTTTGCCCGTGGTAACTGGCTTAACAAAGAAAAGATAAATAACTAATGTGTAGCACTGGAAAGCTACACATGACTTGGAGACTCGTGAATGAAAGGGACTCAAAGTCCATTGTGGTAGTGTCCCAGACACAATGAGATGCCTTTTCACACCATAACACCAAGGATCAATGCCGTCCTTAGATCCATACCACTAACCCTCCGTTCACCCAAACAAATTTCTTTGTGCCAATTGTGTTGGTCACTTGTCTCATTGCTCCAACAAGATACCTGACAAAAAAGCAACTTGAGGAAGGAAAGGTGTATTTGGGCTCATAGCACAGTATATTGGAGCAGGGATGGTATGGTGACAAGAGCTTGAAGCAAGCTGGTCATATTGCATCTGAAGTCAGGAAAGAGATGGAGGTGAACACTGGCACCCAGATCCTCCTTTCCTTTGTATACAGCCCAGCATAGATCAGTGCTGCTAGCATGGTGAGAGGATCTTTAAAGATCAGCTAAAACAATCTACAAACCCCCTCACAGGCATATGCATGCATTTGTTCCTAAGGTAATTCTAGATTCTCTCAAGCTGACAATCAGTGTAGACCATCACAACAATATTTATATTCTGACTTGGTGAAATCCTCCTAAATCACAGACATGACACTAAAACTGATGAGAAGAGCTCATTTTGAAATAACACCCCTACATACATATAATAATGCAATTACTAAGCCTGTTCACAAGGATTTTCAGAGCAATTGAGTAAAACGCAGTAGATGATCTTGAAATGGACCCTTCCATATGTGAGTCTCAACAAGAAGCAATACGGATTAATGGAGACCAATGGATTATTCAATAAAAGATGTTAAACTGTCTGGCTTCCAGCTAGAAAAAAAATCCCATTAGATTCCAAACACCATAATAAATTTCAAAATGGATTAAAGGCTTAAATGTGGAGAAAGAGATTGGAAGAAAATATTTGAAACATATATATCACAGGAAAAGGCCTGATATCTACCATATAAACCCCTACAAATAGAAAAGCCAAACAAATGGACAGAAAAATGAGCAAAGCATATAAATAGGTGTTTCATGTGAAGAAACACTTAAAAATCCAAGAAACAATAAAAACCTGCTGAACTCATCATCCACCTTTAAAAATGCATTCTTATGAATGTATCAAAAATGTCAACATTTCACATGGGGAATTTTCAATTTATTCTCTCTGTTTTTGAATCTGTTTAAAATCATTCTTCGCTCAGCCAACACACAATACGTTGGGAATCAATTTTCCCTGGATGATAGAGTCACAGAATTCAACCAATCTAATGAGCCTGGGTACAGAAGGTACAGAAGGTGCTCTCCAGTAGAAGCAAGGGAAAGCAATTAGTGTTACACACCACATCTAATTTTGTAATGGACTAGGTGTACAAGAAGGTAACTCTTGACTATTTAAAAATGAATGAGCAACCTCGTCTAAAGGGATTTCAGAACTCTGAAGTTCTGGGACCTTTGGGACCTGCCCCACCCCAACTCACTCTCTGCCTACATTTTCCCCATGCCTGCCCACCAGACAGATCTCTTCCTTCTGCCTTCCATTTTCATTCCCATCCTTACCTGTTTGTATCTCTCAGGCCTTATCTCCCTGCGTCTCTTCCCTCTTGACTCAGTCTCTTCCCTCAGCCCTTAGTTTCCTTTCATTATTTTCTCTCTAAAAGACATGTACCGATATGTGGATGCATGGCGGTCACATTTACTGCATGTATGTGTGTGTGTGTGTGTGTGTGTGTGTGTGTTGTACATGCATATACATATATGTGCATGTATATATGGAGGCAAGAAGTTACTGTGAGGTGCCTTCTATCCTCTCTCTCCACCTTATTTAATGAGAGAAGGACTCATATCAAATCTACTAGCTAGCTAGCTTAGCTCTAGGGATCAAACCGGGCTCTGTCCTTCTGCTGGGGTTACGTAGAATATTTGTCTTTCTGAATGCAGCTTATTTAACTTAGTATGAACTAAGTTTTTCTTCAAAAAACATTAATCTTTTATTCTTTACGGTGGATTTTCACCTCATTGTATTCATGTGCCACATCTATCCGCATGCATTGATGTGCAATACCTGATTCCATAACTTGGCTATCATGAGTGTTACCACAACAAATCTGCATACAGCTATCCTCCCTGGGTGCTGAATTTGGTTCCTGTGTATACAAGAAAGGCATAACTGGATCATGCATCACTTCTATTTTCACATTTTTTTATTAATAATTTATTTTTTATTTCTTCAAGTTAACATCTCAATCACAATCCCCTTGCTACTCCCCCCTCCAGTCCCACCCTTCCACCCTCCTCCCCCTCAACCCCCCATCCTCTTCCCTTCTTTTTTTTTTTAGTTTAAAGTATTTCTTTTTTCCCCCCAACAGCTCTCCCTTTCAGTCCAAAAAATGGTTCTTTTTCTTATAACTATAAATACAATACAAAACAACAGAAATAAATAGGCCACAATTATAAGAGTTATATGGCTTAGCATACATTCCCAATGTCCAGTCCATATGTATTTGGCACCTGACTTTAACATTCTACTATCTAACCATCTCCATGTGTTTAAAGTTCTATATCTAACTCAGCTTTCATACTAACTTGCCTCATAATTTTAAAAATATCTTCTTAGATCCAGAACACCCTCTTGATTCCTAAACAACTCAAAATTTAACTATGAGACTCTAGCTGTCTATTCTTCAACCACCTCAGAGACCTGAGAGGGATAAATATATCTGATTATATTGGAAGTGCAGGGCCTGCAGCTTCCAAAACTAAAAAATGACATACCAGTGGCTGCCTGGACAGTTCCCATTTTCTCTCCATACATTACAGCATCAATCTTCAGCCATTTGGCCCCATTTCTCTGACAGACATTGATTGTAGAGCAGGGATTATGAAGGACTTACCTACCCTGTCTTGGCAGAGCTAGGCTGTCGACTTATCTGCTTCCAAGTTTTGTCCTTTTTGGACAGAAGTCTGTCTACAGTTGAAGCAAGGGGTTTTTCTGGCCAAGAGAACAGCTTACCACCAATTCAATCATCTCCCACTGGAGATTCTTCGATGCTCATCTTCTACTTGGAGTAGAATAGGGGGTGCTGTCAGGAGCTGACATGTCTCGATATCAAAAAATCTTAAGTTAAGATTTTCACATTTTTTGAGGACTCTCTAAACTGATTTCTATAGTGGCTTTACTAATTTACACTCCTACCAATATACAGATAAGCGTTTCTTCCACATTCTTGCCAGCGTTTGATGTTCTTACTTCACTGAATCTTATTTCCTAGTGGTGATTGCCATGCTGAGCCTGGTGAGATGAAGTTGAGCATAGCTTTAGTTTGCATCTCTCTGGTAGCTAATGATATTGAGCATGTCATGTATTTATTGGCCATTGGTACTCCCTTTGAAAAGTGTTCAGATCATCTATTTATTTATTGATTAGATATTTCTGCTTTTCTCAGATTTCAATTTTTGAGTCTTTATATATTATGGATATTAATTCCATCAGACAAATAATTTGCAATGATGTTGCTCTGTTCTGTAGTCGGAGTCTTCATTCTTATGGTTCTTGTGGCTCCTGTGTGTAATAGAATTGCTCTGTCAATTCTTCTTCTTCTTCTTCTTCTTCTTCTTCTTCTTCTTCTTCTTCTT
>CAJQZJ010010411.1:12250540-12262167 GCA_907164525.1 Lophiomys imhausi
TTCTTCTTCTTCTTCTTCTTCTTCTTCTTCTTCTTCTTCTTCTTCTTTTTCTTCTTCTTCACTACAGGAGTCCTATTCAGAATATGCCTAATCCAACATCTAAAATGGTTTCTTCTGTTTTTCTGTGGTAATTTCAAGCCTTACTTGAAGGTATTTCTAATTGGTTCTGTACTGGGTAAGATATAGGAATCCAGTTCATTCATTCTTCAAGGAAGTCAGCCTTCCAAGAACCAGTTTGATAATAGATAGCAAAGCTGAAATTCTGGTTTTAATTTTTTTGGGTAGTTAAGACCCTATTTCCAAGAGTAAAGTCAAAAATATTATAAACCTTTCATGCAGCATCTCCTAATTTTTCATTATCAAGGAAGAAGGCATGGGAGTGGATAATTATTAGGGTTCCTCAAGTGAAGAACTCAATGCAAAAACAGCTAAAAAAAAAAAGAGAAAATCTTAATTTAAGATAACATCTTTGAATGCCATATTCTGCAGATCTCTTGGGGTTTTTGAAGATGCCCTATCCATCTCTTGTATTTAGATAAGTAAATGTTGCTTGTCTCTTAGCAACTTGATTACTGGGTAGTTTAGAGAATATCTGTGATAGACTGTCATAGTAGCTAACAAAGTGACATGTTTGCATGACTAGGAGTTTGTTTTACTTAACTATCCTAGACAGTTTTAGACGGTTGGTATCAAGAGGCCAGAGCTTCACATTTTAATTTTAAGTATCTCTAGGTATGATACCATTAGGAAGCGTTACCTTTAATTTTGTATCAATATACAAAGATCTATTCAATTGTGGTTAAATATATTCTGAATTATGTATCAATATACAAAGATCAATGCCTATGTAGCCCAATACAATCTTAATATTACGTCCATATACAAGGGTCATACCATTGTGGCCAACTGTAATCTTAATTTTGTATCAATATACAAAGATCAAAACCGATGTAATCCAATACAATCTTATTTTTGCACAATAAACAATGGTCAATACCACTTTAGCCAAATATACTACTAATTTTGTATCAATATACGAAGGTATAAGGGCATATTCAATAATCTGCCCCTTCATCTTGGACCTTCCTGTGCTATGTCTATGTCTCATTTTTCTCAAGCCTATGCACTCCTACATAGGAGAGGAAGGATACAGAAAAGGAAAAGTAGGAAGTCCCTGGGGCTAACCTCCAAAACCCATTAAACAGGACCATTTATCAGCTTGTAATCTCCTCCCCTAAATATCAAAGTTTTCAATTATCCTTCAAATAACCAAAAAGAAGGGCGGAGAAACACCTTCCCCACCCTCTGGGCATGGGACGTCACTCTCTTAAAGTGACTTCCTGCTGATTTGGGTCGTAGTAGACCTGTTTGGGGCCCGAACCCAAATGGAAAAAATGGTTAAAAATGTTAGTACACTCCTTTTATGTTCAGTCCTTCTGTTCTCAGCTGTTTAGATGACCTAAGGAGTTTGTAGGCAGAAGCTGATCTTGCAGGCTTCACTGAGGTTCCGGCCGGGGCATTGTGTAGAGCTGAATGGTCCCAGCGACATTGGATTGCCATGGTTGCAGGCCCCCGATGGAGACAGCTATTGAGGAAGACTGCCAGGCAGAATCAACTGGGTCACTCGTCCTCCTTGGTGCCTGATTCTGCTCTCTGCTGAGATTTCCGCTGTCCAGCCGTCCCCGGGCTCCCCTAATGGATGCTTCAATTCTCCTGGAAAGATAAGAGCAGAGCCCTGCCCCAATCCCAACCCTGGGACCATTACCCTCTTTTTTTTTTTTGAGGGGGGGCTAGGTAGTACTTTTCCTGAAGCAAATTTGGCCTTCCGACAACATACAAAGCGTTATCTTTCAATCCAGGTTAAAGAAGAAATCATTCTGTCACCTTGGAGCTAAACCAGCTCTAGTGTATATATTTTGATCCCAAAGGACAATCTGCCTGCATCGAGAAGGCCTTTTGTAAGTAGCCTCCAAACATAGGTCCCTCCAAATCCCATGTGTGTGTCTCTGAACTCTAATTATTGGGATCAGAGACCTGTGGTTCCCATCTGAAGGGATCAAAGATGTGTTCCACCACTCCTGGATCGAAGTCTTTCTCTATTTAGAGTTTGCCCTGCATCAGGCTGACCCTGAGCTCCGAGATCTGCCCGTTTCTGTCTCCAGTGTGCTGGGAGCTGGGACCAAGGGTGTACTCTTCTTGAATGGTGGGACCAAGAGTATGCACCCTCACCACCCTGCTCCATATGACTTCAGAATACATAAGACCACCAACTCTACGGTGCTCCCCCCCCCTCCACTGAAGTCAAAGGCATGGGCCAACACCACAATTCTCTTGTATTTTACCTTAGCTCCACGTCTTCTCGACACCTGGAGGTCTGCAAAACCAGGCCGAACGGCTGTATCCTCTATTCCATTCACAGTGTTTCAGCCCTGCCACCTGCCCTTTTTTTTTTTTTTTTTTAGTTAATAAATTTATTTGTTTGTTGCTTCAGGTTACATCCTTATCATATTGTCCTCTTTTCCCGCTTCCCAGCCCCACCCTCCCATGCTCTACCCCCTGACCCTTCCGTCTTGTTCCTCTGGGGTGAAGTGTCCCTGCCTAACAGTCTCTCACCACAGATCAGGAGTCATATGAGGGCCAAGAGCCTCTTCATTCACCGGGGGCCTATGAGGCAGTACTGCCAGTGAAAGGTGTATCCTTGCTACTGGGGGAATACCAAAAAAAAAGACCAACAAACACACAAACCCACAAAAACAAAGAATATCAACAAAAAAAGAGAGGAAAAAGAGAAGGGAAAAGGAAAGAGAAAAAAGAAAAAAAGAGAAGGAAAAAGAAAAAGATAAAAAAAAAGTTTATGTCCATGTTCTTTTTGGTGTGTTGGTTGTAGTACAGATATCCTGTACGATATAGTTAAAATCCTACTATAAGTGAATAGATGCCATGTGCATCCTTCTGAGTCTGGGTTAGCTCACTCAGGATGAGCTTCTCTAGATCCATCCATTTGCTTGCAAATTGCATGATTTCATTGTTTCTGATAGCTGAGTAATATTCCATTGTATAGATGTACCACAATTTTTTAATCCATTCTTCAGTTGAGGGACATCTGGGTTGTTTCCAATTTCTAGCTATTAGAAATAAGGCTGCTATGAACATAGATGAGGAGACTTCCCTATGTCTCCGTGAGAGGTCCTTTGGGTGTATACCCAGAAGTGGTATGGCTGGGTCCTGAGGCAAGGTTATTCCTAGATTTCTAAGATATCGCCAGACAGACCTCCATAGTGGTTTCACAAGCCTGCACTCCCACCAGCAATGGAGTAGGATTCCCCTTTCTCCACACCCTCGCCAGCATGCGCTATCATTTGAGCTCTTTATCTTAGCCATTCTAACAGGTGTTAGGTGGAATCTCAGGGTCGTCTTGAGTTGCATTTCTCTGATGATTAAGGATGTTGAACATTTCTTCAGGTGTCTCTCAGCCCTTAGGGATTCCTCCTTTGTGAATTCTCTATTTAGCTCCATCTCCCATTTTTTGATTGGATTATTTGGTTTCTTGGCATTTAGTTTCTTGAGTTCTTTGTAGATTTTAGATAATAGCCCTCTATCAGATGTGGGGTTGGTGAAGATTTTCTCCCAGTCTGTTGATTGCTGTTTTGTTCGAATGATAGTGTCCTTTGCCTTACAGAAGCTTTTCAGTTTCATGAGGTCCCATTTATTGATTGTTGATCTCAGGTCCTGAGCTGTTGGTGTTCTGTTCAGGAAGTTGTCACCTGTGCCAATGAGTTCGAGGGTTTCTCCTACTTTTTCTACTAGTATATTTAGTGTGGCCGGCTTTATGTTAAGGTCTTTGATCCACTTGGATTTAAGTTTGGTACAAGGTGATAGGTATGGGTCTAATTTCATTCTTTTGCAAGTGGACATCCAGTTGGACCAGCACCATTTGTTGAAGATGCTGTCCTTCTTCCATTGTGTGGTTTAAGTTTTTCTTTTTTTTTTTTGATATCGAGACATATCAGCTCCTGACAGCACCCCCTATTCTACTCCAAGTAGAAGATAAGCATCGAAGAATCTCCAGTGTGAGATGGTTGAATTAGTGGCAAGCCTATCTCTTGGCATGAAAAAACCCCTTGTACCAACTGCAGACAGACTGCTGTCCAAAAAGGACAAAACTTGGTAGCAGGGAAGTCGAGAGCCTAACTCTGCCAAGACAGGGTAGGTAAGTCCTTCATAATCCCTGCTCTACAACAAATGTCTGTCAGAGAAACAGGACCCAAAGGCTGAAGACTGATGCAGGAATGTATGGAGAGAAAATGGGAACTGTCCAGGCAGTCATTGGTATGTCCTTTCTTAGTTTTGGAAGCTGCAGGCCCTGCACTTCCTATATAAGCACATATACTTATCCCTCTCAGGTCTCTGAGGTGGTTGAAGAATAGACAGCTAGAGTCTCATAGTTAAATTTTGAGTTGTTTAGGAATCAAGAGGGTGTTATAGATCTAAGAAGATACTCTTAAAAGTGTGTTGCAAGTTAGTATGAATGTTGAGTCAGATATAGACCTTTAAACTCATGGAGATGGTTAGATAGTAGAATGTTAAAGTCAGGGGCCAAATATGTATAAACTGGACATTGGGAAGGTATACTGGGCCATTTAACTCTCATAAATGTGGCATATTTATATCTGTTGTTTTGTATAATACTTACTGTTATAAGAGAAGGAACCATCTGTTGGACTGAAAGGGGAAACTTCTGGGGGGAAGAGGGTGGAAGGGCGGGATAGGAAGGGGGAATAGGGAGGGGTTTGTGACTGAGATGTAACTTGAAGAAAAAAAAATAAAGTATTTAAAAAAAATCAGCTTAAAAATCTCAGAGTTCCACAAAAAAAAAAAAAAAAAAAAAAGTGGATAGGAGGGAGAGAAGGAAGAGTGTAGGAAGGTGGGACCGGGAGGGGGAGGAGGGAGTGGACTGTGATTGAGATGTAACTTGAAGAAATAAATAAATGTTGAATTAAAAAAGAAAAAAAAAAGATATGCTCTTTTAAAGCCTGCTGTCAGCGGTGGCCCCTGGGTTTGGAGACTACATCTGATTAATGTACCAGTGAAGGAATTAGTGAATAATGAGTGATATACATATGAACCAATGAACAAACTTTGGCCCCTAACTTCTCAGGTTCTGTGATACGTGTTCTCATGTGTTAAACATGGATTTTTCAGCTCTTGTAAGCCTTTCAAATATATACAGAGCCTTTACAGTGTTTCATGTACATTTAATCTTCCCAGTTAGCCCAGTTATTAGGGAAGGGGAGCCATCTCATAGACAAAAGAAAAAAAATTTTTTAATGGACCATTTTTCTAACATGATTTTCTTGTTAAGGATATAATCGGCCTTTGGTTTGTATGGAGAAAACTTAAGCCATTAACTTTGAGATCAAACTCCCCCAAGAGACGTAAGCCCTGGATTCAGAGAGCTTCACTTTTGTGAGAAAGAGTACAATAAGCAAGAACGAAGGAAATTACTCAAGAGCAAACAGGTCTGTTCAGGGTCGTAAAATAAGGTGACGTGTCAAAGTTGCTGCATGGGTAATTTAGATGACAGCCAGAACGATGTCTGAAACACAGGAGGAAAATGAAATGTGTATCCCAAGCAGAGAAGAAGCCCAAGGAACAAAAGGCCAAGGCAGCCTTGTGGCGAAATGAAGGCCAATGGGAGAAGAGTATCCAGTGGTGGATCATCATGATGAGCTCGGCAAGAACACTAAACCAGCCAGGCATTCCTACAATAAATACAAAATGAAGCCTTTTCCCTAAGAGCACTCAGAGTTCATTGAGGATTTTAATCCAGTGATTTGGCATATTCGTAAGCCACCTCCCGGGTGCTCTGTATCTAGAAAACAGGATATTAGACGAAGGCAAAGTGAAAGCAAAGACTTGTTTTACATCCAGTATAGCAGTACAGGGAGGATGGTGGTGGCAGCAGGGAGCAAGAGAAGCCAATACACACAAAGTGTGCTTTAGGCCCAGGACCCTTGGGAACTTGACGGATTGCACGTGGAAGGCTTTCAGCCAAATCTCAGTTCCTTTGGCACTGTCGCCATCCTGGCCTGGCCTGCATTATATACACAGTCATTCAAATAGTCATTGTCCTTTTTCTTCATGCTTTGTCAAACAAGAAAGAATTGGAAAGGTCCAAATGTTAGTATTAATGATAAAATATGAGTCTCACAAATATATCTCAACTTAAGGATGGCTACACCATTAGGTATGCTTAGAGCAATAAGTTCTGGCCTCATTTGGTTCCTCAATTAAATCTAAACTAGTTAACCACATATTCAGTATTGTTAAGGGAAGAAAAATTAAAGATTGGGCATAAACAGTATAAATCTATTGTAGTTTATCTTATTAATAGAAAGCTACGTATAGCATTTGTTAGTCTTTTTCTTCTACATATTTTCTGAGGACAGCTAAGTCTATTGTGGAACTTCCGCACAATCTTGGTACTCTTCATGGCTTTGCACTTTGAAATGTTGCCAGCCCATCACTACACATTGGATTATAATGGACCACATTATTTATTGTGAAATGTTTACCTGGGGCTTTGACAAAAATAACTATTTGGTTACATTACATCCTAAGTGCCTGCTATCTGTTTGAGTTATAGGAATGAAGAGACTAGGACAGATACAGCAGTTGTCTTCTTGGGGCTCATGGTCTAGTGCATGTTCATACATGCAAACAGGCAACCAACAATAATGCCTTCAGCTGACATGGGCCATGCGCAGGCTGCTTTAGGAATACTGCTATGAAGACTAACAAGGTAGATGTGGTGGGGTGGGAAAGGGGACTGGGAAGCTGTCTTGGTTGAGGCCTAGGCTTGATGTTTATTTGCCATCCATGAAATCATTGATAGGGAGTGGCCGCTTTGATTACAAAGGAAGCTGGGTATTCACTCTTCCACCCACCAGCCATACCTTTTCTCTCTCCAACATGGCGCATGTAGCAAATCTCACGAAGATAATAAGATCGTGTTTATTTTTAAAACTGAACTCTAGAGAGGAAATTGATTGTTAAGGTCAAACATGGAGACAAGGAAGTAAACCAGTATAAGAAATAAAAGCTTTCAAATGTCACAGAAATAGAAGTCTCTGATGCACTGAAAATAGCATACTTGGTTTCACTGTGGCCCTCCTTTATGAGAGCATCACTATGGTCAAGACATCTTACGGAACAAGGAAAAAGTTGGCAGGAATTCTTTGGTTCATGGTTTCAGAGGGTTTGCACATATTTGTAGATGGTTGCCAGGCTCTAGGTGCCTAACAGAGCATGGTCATAGCAGGGGCGAGTGGGAGACATGCTCTCTCTTTTACCCTATTGCAACCAGGAAGGATATGGGGGGGGGAGACAGAGAGACAAACAGAGACAGACAGACAGACACACACACACACTGATTGAGAGAGACAGACAGACACACAGAGACAGGCAGACAGACACGAAGATGGAGAGGAAGAGAGGGAGGGAGAGAGAGAAAGAGAGAGAGAGAAGATAACACAAGGACCTGTCCCTCAATCACCTACTTCCTCCACTGGATCCCATTTTGTGAAGTTTCAACAAACTACCATGCCGATCAGGTTTTTTTTTTTTTTTTTTTTTGTCATCTTGACACAAGCTGGAGTCATCTGGGAGGTAGGAACCTGGATTAAGAAAATGCCTCCATCTTATTGGTCTGCTCTGTAAAGCATTTTCTTGATTAAAGATTGATGTAAGAAGGGTCCAGCTCACCATGGGCATTACCAAGCCTGGGCAGATGGTCCTGGTTCAGTTGTATAAGGAAGCAAATTGAGTGAGCTATAAAGAGCAAACCAGTAAGAGTTCCTCACTACCTTCTGCTCCAGTTCCAGCCTCCGAGTTTCTCCCTTAAGTTTCTGTCCTGGCTTTCGTTCATGATGACCTATGGTTGGGACATGTAAGCCAAACAAATTTTTTCTTCCCATTCGTTTTTTGGTTGGAACCTTTATCACAGCAGTAGTCACCAAGCTAAGACACTCCTCAAAGTTGCTTCACAGATGGGGACCAAACGTACAGCACATGAATGAGCCAGTGGGCAGCATTCATAGTCAAACTGTGACAGCGAGATTGAATTATATGCTGTATAGAAGCAAGAAAAAGCAGGGAGCCAAACGACAAGAACAGCAAATGCAAGAGCCAGTAACACATTCACTAACTGAGGGAAATAAATCATTGTGTCTGTAGACATATGTGTTCACTTGTGGTTTTGGCTTTTGCTTCCTAGGAAAGGGTTGTAATGTGGTGAAATGTACAAATCTGACCACTCACAAAGCTCTCGGGATTTCTTCTCTGTGGACACGAAGGCCTGCGTCCCTTCTTCCTGGATTTGATGTCTTCTCTAAAGAGTATACAGAACTCTGCATTTGTATCTTGGGTCCCTCTTACCGCATTCTCTGCAAACCTGTCCACCGGTGGCCTTGTGTGTTTGCTCCTGCCAAGCTCTGGCTTTCTATATATAATATGATATAACAACCACAGAGCTGGATGTCAGAATGCTGATTTTTAAATATCCCAACTGTAAGGCAAGCAGTTAATTTAGTTTGCTCAATCAGTAGTGCACACACCTGGCAGCATTTGTTCTATAAATAACATGCAGCTCACTTCATGTTCCACCTTACTACTCTTCTTATGCCCAGCCTATATACCAGGGGGTGGAGTACTTACAATGGACTTGCTACCCCCAAGAACCTTTCTTTTGACGTTATAACCCATCTAGCCATCTAAAAAGAGAGAATTCATTGAAGATCAGGAGCAAATGCAATGTAAATTACCATCTCTGATGTTCTTCCATGTGCCCACATTACAAATTTAAATTTTAGGTTCAGACTTCTATTGCTATAAAAGCTCTTGCTGTATTCAATTTATGTTCATCACCTCTTCTCAACTGAGCACCAAACAGCAACTGCTTAGAAATTGGTTTTCTTTGGTGATTGTCTAAGCTTCTACCTCAAAATAAACATTAAATGATGTTGTATATGAACAAGAATCTGGTTTGGGACTAGGGATGTAGCTCAGTGGTAGAGTTCTTGCTTAGCATGCTCAGTTGCTGGGAAAACCAAACCAAAACAATAAAACCCCATGGAAGCTAATTTTAGATCCCTAACAATAAGGCAAAGGAGGAAAATGTTACACTAAATTTAGCAACATGACCGAACAGAAGTTTCTGTCTTTTTAATGCATGTATTTCCTCCTTATTTATTATTTGGCTAATGACCCTGAAAATGCTTATAAAGTAACTTGAAGCTTAATTTGAACTGCTAACACACCAGTTAGTATAAATCTGGCTCCATCTTACTAGATACCAGAAGTAACCCAAGACCTTTGTGTGGTTCAGTATTTGGCCAAAGAGCATCTTGTTGACATGCTGTGAACTGAGACAGAACAAATCAAAACTCGATCTCATACATCAAGATAAATAGCACTGTGTGCTTTCTTTAAAAAATGATGTTTTAGTAAGTATGGTTGTTTATTTTAATGTCATCTAGGTTGATGGAGGAAATGGACAGGAAATAAATTACGCTTGTCCCCTGGCCCATCCTTGGGGACAACGTACTCTTCAAACACCTTTAGCTTAAGTCATCTGAGGTACTGGTACCTATCTGTGATGCTTGGCAGTTGCTACACTGGTAGGATTCTCCATGTCTTCACTAACTTTTAATTCCATAACTTCTCATCCCACTTTTTATGTCACAGTACAACTTATAAAAGTAAAATTATTTGATACAGTTGTGCCTACCACAGGCCTTCAGATGATGCCTCCCATGTTCTTAATTCAGTCAAGTCCCAAGTGTATATATTGCCAAGTGTCCTTTTCTGCCTGACTTCCAAATTCATGCAAATTTCAGGAAAATTTAGTCCGTATGTTTCTGATTCATTCATTCTTAACTCATCATATTGTTGTTTTAAAAAACAATTTCATATCCAAGAAACCCAAGGAACATCAAAAAATACGTATAATCTGGTTTTGGCCACATTTTTCTTCTCTTGGAACATATGCAATGTATGTGGTTAAGTATTAAAAATTACTTCATGGCTCCCTACTCCCACCCCCACCCCATTTAACTGCAAAATATACTGGTTAGAGGTAACTTCCAACAGGAATAGAATGTATAATGACTGTGTGCTTCTGCCAGCAGCTGCCTTGCCAACCCAGGCTGACTCAATCAGCGTGAGCCCATGGAGCAAAGCCAGCTTTGCCTCTTAATCGTCTCCAGTGTACTAGAGTCTCATATAAACTTCCTTCACTGACTCACCATTTAAAAAAAAGTCGCCTTCAAGGATAGAAACCTGCCATTTGGTAAGAGTGCAAGCTAAGGCATGCCTGAGCCCTTTGGAACAATGAAGTATCACATTTGGCAATTATTTTGTGTGAAAATGGGAACTCCCTTCTCCTAATTTTTTTTTTTTTTTTTTGGTTTTTCGAGACAGGGTTTCTCTGAATATCTCTGGCTGTCCTGGACTCGCTTTGTAGACCAGGCTGGCCTCGAACTCACAAAGATCCGCCTGCCTCTGCCTCCCAAGTGCTGGGATTAAAGGCGTGCGCCACCACCGCCCGGCTTCCTAATTTTTTAATATTGCTTAGTTTTTGTTTTTTTAAACATCATTTTGGGGACATCAAATCTCATTGCAGGGGACTTTAGGTTTCATTAAAAAAAAAAAATACTCCAGATAAAGGAGACATGAACGCGTAAATAACAAATAGATGTTTATGCACTGATTCCTGGCTGAAGCAATCTGGTTGGCATTTTCTCAAGAGAATTATTTAAATTTTAAATGGAACAACATCTCATTTTGATTTCTACAAATGTGCTAGGCCACAGAAGTAATTTATATGTACATGAAACCCTTCATTTAAGCACCTGGGTACTTGACGATAATTAAAATACAAAGTGCTCTCATTAACTTTCCCTTTTAGTTTTCTGCCATTTTGCTTCTTCACTGAGAATGAGACGGAGTGGGGAGTGGTTCTCCAATGGATTGGATTGTCAGGTACCTAGGAGTCACCCCCCTACTCCCCAATACTGTATTTGGGAATGTAGTCTCCTCTTGGATCTCTTTTCCTTGCATCCTTCAGAGTTGATGCTGTAATGTCCCCTTACGCATCCATTTTCTTTTCAGAGTGTCGTTGTTTCCTAAACTTTCTGTCCCATTTACTGCAACTGCCAGACAGAGACATTATGCTTGTTTACTTGAGTGTCCACAGTATAATTGAGGAAATAAATGACAGAAAGTATGTATCAAAATAATGGACAGTGTTGTAAATCAGGAGACTCTACAGTTTCAAGGACAGGTGTGGATAATTCCCATTCTTATGTCATTGGTCAGCAATTTCATTCCCAGCATCACCATCTGTCATTGGTTGTCTTAGGTAGTGTAACTAATTAAAGGCTCTGAAAAACGTACCCAGAAATGCCAACAATGGACTCACCCTCTCCGCTCACAGAATCAGAAACTGTGAGCAGAAGATGGTTGATCTGTGTTTTCACAAGGCCTCTGGGTGACTCTGATCTTAAGTCCTGAAGTGTATGTGCTTTACGTGTGTGAATGTGTCCACGTGTGTGCATTTGTGCAGGTGG
>CAJQZJ010010411.1:12268380-12325724 GCA_907164525.1 Lophiomys imhausi
ACACACACATACATACAAACATGCACACACACACAGACACACATACACACACACAGACACATACAAACACAGACACACACATGCATACACACATGCACACACACACAGAGACACATACAAACACAGACACACACATACATATACACATACACACACACACAGAGACACATACAAACACAGACACACACACATACATACACACACACAGAAAGAGAGAGATAGAGAAACTATTTACTGCAGATTTATCTAGATAATTTAGATTCTCAGAATTTTGCTTATAGAGTGACAACCATAGAAGATTAGACTAGTATGAAAATGTTCAAAATAAGTGAGTTGACTGCTGGATTCTCACAATGTATCACTACAGCTTATAAGTTAAGTCTTTGTTCATTGTCAATATTATCAGCACAAAACTGCCAATGTCCTTATAAAATAATAGTAATGGAAAGTGACCTTCATCCAAAGATAACTCCAAGACTCAACAAAA
Source organism: Lophiomys imhausi (assembly GCA_907164525.1). NCBI lineage: Eukaryota > Metazoa > Chordata > Mammalia > Rodentia > Muridae > Lophiomys > Lophiomys imhausi. The sequence goes on from CAJQZJ010010411.1 coordinate 12,268,868, forward strand.
TTCTATTAGGTGCACATGATGTACCAGGCATTGGATTAATTGAATCCCCCATGTCTACAATTTAAATGTTAGAAAAAGCTGACTCTAGGGAGAGTCCTAGCCAAAGGCCACTTAATTAATTTGCTGTCTGGGAAAACAGTACAAAAACTGGGAAGAAAGCCCAGGTATGAGGGCTGCTAAGTTGTTGTTCACAATATAGTGTTTTGTTGCCCAGAATACAAGGGATTCTGCATGTTTCCATATCTGCATTAAACTGATCCAATCCCTCTCTAAAATCCGTGCTGCATGTGAAGAATTCCGGGGTACACCATTGTTTCTGTTTCTTTGGCTTTGCCGCCTTGACTGGAGTGTTTTATCCACATGGGTACTTTTGGATGGGGATGCTTTTAGCAGGTTAAGTTAAGTTCTGTCCTATGATTCAACAGGTGAGAGAGATGTATTTTATTATTTCCTGTAAAAGCTGTCATGTGAACTCTACATCAAGCCTATGGGTTACAGGGAGAGAAGGGATTATCTATTGAGCAGGTGCAGCACTTAATGCTTCCAATTTTCCACGGGGTGTAGGTACAAACCCCCATAAAAAATGATCATGACAAAACACAGAAGGCTACTACCCAGTGCCATCCAATTTCTAGGGAGAATCTGAGAGGGGAAAAAAAGCAGCTGTATCCTGACCTTAGAATCCACACTAAAAAAAAAAAAAAAATTATGTGTGTGCGTTTGTTTTGCCTGCATGTATGTCTGTGTCTGTGTACCACATGCATGTCTGGTGCCTGTGGAGGCCAGAAAAGGGTGTCAGATCCTCTGGAACTGAAGTTAGAGATGCTTGTGAGCTGCCATGTAGGTGCTCGGAATTGAACCCAGGTCCTGTGGAAGAGCCGCTGGTGCTCTTCACTGCTGAGCTTCTTTCCAGCCCAGAATCCACATTCTTCGTTAACAGACGATGGTTCTCATTAGACTGCACTTTCACTTCTCTTTTTTTCTCCATTTTTATTCAAAATATATTTATTGAGTACTTACTGAACCCTGAGAATTCATTTGGATGCTAGAAAATTATCCATGACTGAAAGTGTGTAGACACTGAGAAATGAGTGCCTCACACATGAGAAAACTTTGACACAAATGTGAGCAGATCTGAATGCTCTCAGGTCTTTGAAGCATACCATAACACAGAGGGATAAAGAGACACATGTGGCAGAGACCGACTCTGTCCGGAGTGGCCGCAGGTGGGAGAATGGCACACGGATGAGATCTTGCACATAAACATGGTGTATGTGATTCGTGGTGTATGAGAATCACACAGTGATTCTCAACCAGGCACCTTTGGGGGTCAAATGACCCTTCCATAGGGGTTGCCTAAGACCGTAGGAAAACACAGAGACTTACATTAAGATTCACAACAGCAGAAAATTGCAGTTATGAAGCAGCAATGACAATAATTTTATGCTCGAGGGTCACTACAGCATGAGAAATGGTATTAAAGGGTGACAGGCAGCATTAGGAAGGTTGAGAAGCACCACTGTAACACGAGGAAAGATATCGTCGGCAATGATGGCATCTGACCTGCAAAATCAGAAGAGATTCTGCTCTTTGCAGACGTGAGGAAAGTAACTGTAAATGAACTACACCAAGAAATTCTCCTAAACCTTCGAAGACCACATGGTCCTGATGCTCAGAATTGTTTCTGAGTCGAGAAAAAGAAGAACAGTTATAAGACCTTTGGATGAAGCAGGCTTTCAAAAGGAGCTCAGGACCCCTGTAAATATAAAAGCAAACTCAGCTGACCATCACTAATAACGAGGTGAGTTAGTGTTATTTACCTTCTTGTGTTCAGTAACTTTGTGTCCCTGTGACACGACATTTTATGGAAGCAATGGACAGTAGAGAGAATTTGTTTGGGTTCATGCATGGTTTATAAAGGTTCAGTCCAGCTTGGCAGAGAAAGTAGGGAGAACAGTTCAGTTCACATCATGGCAAGTCCAGGAAACAGACGTGAATTCTGGAACTTGCTATCCGACATCTGGACCCTTAGCCCATGGGATGCTTCCACATACATTCAAGATTGGTCTTTAAACCCCACCCCACCCCCGCCGGCCACCTAATCATCCACAGAAAAATCCTCACTGACACCCCATCTCCTACGTGACTCTAAATCCAGTCAGGTTCTCAGGATTAACCACTATGTTCCTAATGAGATACAAAGCTAGATATGCAATATCATCTTTGCTGAGTTCTTTCCAAAAAAATCTAACCACAAGGAATCCATCAGAAAAATTCAAAGTATGGCATTCAAGGAAATGACAAACAAATGTGTGTTTTGAAACTTTGATCAGTCCTAGGATGTCCAGATTTTGGACAACTGAAGAAATTTAAATATGGATCCCATACGAATAGCATTCCATGTTCATATACAACTGCATGCGTGGTAATAGCTCTGTGGTTTTCTAGAATGGTCTTGTTTTTGTGTGTTGTTAGGGAAAATACTTAATTTCTTTGAAAAATCTGCCTTTACTTCCTGCCACTGAGTAATAAATGTGTTTCAATGTCACATAAGCATTGTAGTTTATACATTGTCAATTTTTTTTGTAAAGGCTGTTGTTACATTTTAATGTCACATAAACATTGTAGTTTATGCATTGTCAATTTTTTTGTAAAGACTGTTGTTACATTTTAAAGCATTTTAAAGGGGGAACAAATGCACATTCGCTTAAAAAACAGATTTTGAAAGTAGGCGCACTATACTATGAGATGTGTATATAAACTCATATTAATCTATGTCCTGGTTGCTGTTTGTTGATTTCTGAAATACTTTCCATTGAGTGTGTTTTCAGAATATTAAATGATATTGTTATTGAAAACTCTATCAGAGTATTTGTTAAAAGCATAAAAACCAAATTACAGTTTTCACTGATGAAAGGACTTTTGTTCAAAATGTACAAAGTTGAGCAGGCTTCACTATCCATACATGAATACAATACAAAAGTCTAAAAAGCCCAGCAGCGGGCTGGAGAGATGGCTCAGCGGTTAAGAGCACTGGCTGCTTTTCCAGAGGTCATGAGTTCAATTCCCAGCAACCACATGGTGGCTCACAACCATCCATAATGAAATCTGGTGCCCTCTTCTGGCCTGCAGATATGCCTGCAGACAGAACACTGTATACATAATAAATAAATCTTAAAAAAAAAAAAAAAAAAAAGCCCAGCAGCATGAATGTGACTCCAAATTCTTGACCTCGTCATCCCATTGTCACGGGATTTTCTAGAGAAATCTGTTTCTCATCTCTTGGAGATGGGTGACAGATCTTCACTTCAGGAGGTCATTGTGATATCCCAGAATAGCCGTGACAAGCTCACGGTCACTGTTAAAGTGCCAGGACAGAGGAGGCAGTCTCACAATATTTAAAAAAAAAAAAAGGATTGGGCAATGAGTTTTGTGTCTATAAATAAACACTTATTTACTATAATTTTAAGCAGGACTTAAATATTACAAATATTGCTAAACAAATTTAAGCAGAACTTGTGAAAGCACACAGTCAAAATGCTTCCATTTCTCTTTCATTCATTTGAAAGTTGAAAAATATTTAACAGAGAGAAAGGAGTGTTCTTGATATTAGCATCTGAACACAACACATTTAGGTATTATATGCCTGACTGGAGTTATATTTTTGTAGGTAATGAATTGAGGAGAGAAATGGGTGCTCTCACTTGTCATGTCTGGAAGCCACAGAAGCTGAGAAGAATCTGAGGGCTCCGTGTGGCAATGGCACTGAGGTTTGCCTGAGTAACAGGCCTACAACTGATGTCTGAGTCGTGAGGCTTGGGGTGGTTTCATTCGTGCTGTTGTTTTTCAAATTTTCCACAGTGGCTATTAACTTGATAGTTAGCTTTGTTTCTATTACACCTTTCATATCACACAATATAGGGAGTGAACTAAACAATGTCCATTATTTTGATTAGTTTGGGAGATCAAAGCAGAAACTGGGTTTCTGAAGGGTTTGATTTTATTTTGTTTGTTTGAGAGAATCTTGCTATGGAGCCTAGGTTGATCTCAAACGTATTAATCTTCCTGATTCAGCTCCTAGACATGTGATCCCACACCGTGTTCTCTAAAGTATCTTAGGCCTTTTTAAATGTTGAGGGATGGGAAATAAACTTTGAAGTCTGGAATTTACTGAAAATTGCAATCCAGTAGCTGAAAATAAGGAAACTAATTTCATTTTTTCCCACCTCCCAGACATAAGCTAACTTTTAGAACTGGTACAGTTTGTTTCCCTAACAGTCTAATGAAAGCAAATATCCAGAACATTACCCTATAATTATGGCCCCCCTTTAAAGAAGTTTTCTGGGTTTTCTCTCTTGTCTCATTTAAGGGTTTTCTGTGAGTGCCCTTTACATTGGAACCATATGCTGTATCAGATGATCTTCATAAAGTGAACATCCCTGTTTGGTTTAGACGAGTACATTTGGATCACAGGCAGCCGCCCACCATCTTTCAGCTGTCTGCCAGCACCTGTTGACAGAGCTACTCCCCACAATGATGCCATGAACAGATACTGGTTGGCTCATCTGATGTGATTCTCCCTTCTTAGGTTTTTGCATAAGAGCAGTGGGGTAGTTGCTCATGGAGTTTGAAGAGAAACCACAAGAGACAGGAAAAATTAATCAGTGGTTCACAGGGAACCAGTAATGTCATGTACCTAACAGCTGAGTTATTGTGGGTCCTGAATTGTCACAAATGAGCTGAGCAGCTGTGAAGAAAGTTTGCTTAATTAATTTGAAATTTGTTCTACTATCCTCACTGACAGAGGAAACTTTTTGCTTCGTGCGGCATTATGGGGACTAGTGGACATACTGAGATTTGCAATATAATTTAAAGCCTTAGTCCTACAAATAACACTTAAGCTACTTTGAGCCCATAGACAGTCATGGATGTGATTAATACATTGATGATTTCTTAGGGGGGTCTCCCTTACCTTCCACCTCTTTTGAGCCAGCTTGTCTTTGTTGTTAACCACTGTATATGACAGGCCTGCTGTCACGCAGGGTTCCAGGAATCCTTCTGTCTCTGTCTACATCTGTATGTAGGAACACTGGATTACAAGCCCGTGTTACGGCATCCAGTTTTTACATGTGCTCCTGGGATTAGAACACAGTTGCCTGGCAAACATTTTATCCACTCATCCAGGTCCCCATACCCTCGAGGTACATTTTAAATGCAGACATGCTTTGGCTAATTTGATAGGAGAATAATGTTGTCCCACTTTTGTTTTAGTGTGTACTTCCTCTTAGTGAAATAAAATACTGTATTTGTTCATTTCAAATGGAAATTCCTTTCCTTCTGTTTTTGTTTAGAGACATTAATCTCCGAGTTGTCTGCCCAGTTCCGATTTAGAATTTCTGTCCAAGAGAGAAACTGAGAGAGGCCAAGTTTCTGTTTATCACCTAGATTAGTTCCTATGTGTTCAGCATATCTTTGAACCTCAGTAATGGAAGAGATATGTTCAAATGAAGATGCCAGAGTTAAAAACAAAAATAAAGTTTGAGAAAGGACATGTAGACTGACACCAAATATGAAGATTATGCACCAATATGACTTTGACTAATAGGCTAGGATTTTATGGAGTCTAAGATGCCTCACTTCTGTAAGGTACTTTTTTGTTCCTGTCATTAGAAGTACAAAAACATTTTGTGATTAGGAACTGAAATTTGTTTTAAAAACTGTAGATCTTCTGACCATCAACCTTGTGACAGTCACGTATTTTTGTCTGAGCCCTGCCTCTTCGCTTATGAGGGCAAGCATAATCCTAGCCCTCGTGAGCCCACGCGAGTACTTGAAGGCAAGCTGTCCAGTCACACTTGACAGTGTCCCAAAGATGCTAGGGACACTTGCTTTTTTCCTGGTGGATTCTGTGGTTATTTTCTCTCATATCAACCCTTCCTTCCCAGGAAAGCCTGAAACTGCTCTGGGCAGGAAGGATGTCGACAGGAGCACCTTTTCTGTTGTTCTTCTCTTTCCTCGTTTTCATTGGTTCTTTGAGACTTTTCTGCAATGTGTTTTGGTCAGATTCCCCCCTCTTCCACTCACTCCTCCTTTCTGACTTTCCTACCCACCCACGTACATGTACTTGCTTTTTTTTAATACACCGAGTATAGTTTGTTCTACCCTTATACTTTTGGATGTTTGGCCCCCATCACCAGGCAACAGTCAATCGACCAATGACCACATCCTTAAGGAAGAAAACTGACTCTCTTTTTATCTCTTGTTCCCATCTCCTGTCTTGGGGTTGTCTGGCTTCAGCCAGTGCATGTCTTGAGCACGTTTATAATGTTCTGCATTAGGTAAAATATGACACATGCTCACTTCCAGTTGATTGCTTCCCATTCGTGGTCAGACTCACGAGGGCTATATTTGAGAGTGGATAGGGTGCTAGAGAGCACCCAACAGAGAATGTTAAGTCCTGAAGGGAAAGGTCGTGAAGGAAGTGAGGTGTTGTCTCAGAGTTGGATCAGGAGAGAGTTAATTTTCCAAAGCAGGGAACAGTTCCTTCTAGCAAGGGGAGCAGAATTACCTTTCGGTAGGAACTGGAAAAGACTCAAGTGGGACCTGTGTTTCAGGTAGAGGGAGATCACGAAGCCTTCAGAGACCAGGGACAACCATGTAGAGGATAAATAACACTGTGCAAGGGTTTCGTGGTTTCTTCTTGTCTGAGACTGAATCATGGGTCAGGGCACACGGAGAACAGAGAGCTGATGAGGGCACACTACCTAGAGCCCTTTGTTACAGTGTCAGGGGGCCATTGGTGCTGCCAAAGACCAAGGGTATTGTTACAGGTGTCAGGGGGCCACTGGTGCTGCCAAAGACCAAGGGTACACTGTGCATGCTCTTCCTTGCTAGCAGGCATCTCTAAGAGCCTCCTCATTGCCTGTCCATTATCTGATACTAAAAAGATTCTTTCTGGTCCCCACACCCCAGGTTTTGAGTTCATTACTCCACAACCCTCTTCTCCACCTCCCGCCTTATTTGAATACCCCCCCAGAGTACTTTAATCCCCCTGAAATTGTGACCTGTGGCTCCAGAGGTACAAGCGTATCTTATCATAAGCGTGAATCACAATTCTTGTCTGGTAGTATTCATTACTGTAAGAGTGAAAGGCAACAATGTTTGCCAAGTGTCTGTCCGCTTGGTGCCTTGCACACTGGTGTTAAACAAAGGTTATAATTCCACCCACTGGGAGTTAGGCATTCCTCAAAGTTTCAGTCATCAGAACATACTCAACTATTTTTAAAGTTTCTCACTGGTTAGATATATTTATTAATATTTGTGTGTGTGTGTGTGTGTGTGAAAAAGCAAAAACACAGGCTAAAATAAAAGGACATAATGCATTTCATTTGCATCTCACCTAATTTCACAAATGTTAATTTTTATCCTATCTTATCTACATTTCTTCCTATTTCACATTTGTTCTTTGCACTTTTCATTTTGAGACATTTCCAAGCCTTATGCTATTATAACTGCAAATATCTCTCTATATATTTTTAAAAGTGAAGACTTTGAACACACTTTATGCATGAGCTAGAATGTGTTTAGCTGGAATTGATTGAGGGCTTTTATTTTGAGTCTACCATGTGGAGATTAGAACATCAAGGGGGTAAATGAATGAGGGCTGATTCCTGTCACACGTAGTCCACATGAGATATTATCACACCTTAAACAATTAAGAATACTTTAATCACTAGTTATGCAAATAGTCAAATGTCTCGTAAATGTCATTACATTTTTATGGTTTGTTTGCTATGGATCATAATATATTTCTAAAGAAGAATAGAAATTTTGGCAGCATCTGACTATCTAGGTTGCTACAAATTCTTATTTTTAATGTATTGAACACTCTCACAATGCAGTAAAAATATTTATAGCATAGTAAAGTTGTGTACAGTCATTTGGATGGTGTTACTAAGTTGCTTCCTTTTGATAATTCAATATGATTTCTATGTGTGTGTATGTGTCTGTGTGTGTTTGAGAGAGAAAGTGAGAGCTAGGGAGAGAGAGAGAGAGAGAGAGAGAGAGAGAGAGAGAGAGAATGTGTGGTGTATGCAAACATGTATGTCCAAGTGTGCATTCCCATGCATGCACATGGAAGGCTGAAGAGGGTTGGGTGTGCTGTTCTATCAGTCTCCTCTTTATTCCTCTGATACAGGATCTCTCACTGAGCCAGGAGCCAGCCCCCACGATCCTCTTATCTCAGCCCCTGGTAGCGCTGGCATTATAGGCATATGCATACCCACATCTGGCTTTCTATATGAGTGAAGGGGACTCAGACTCAGGTCTTGTGACTGTGCAGAAAACATTCCTGTGCACTGACCTTTTTCCCCAGCCCCACATTGTTTTTCCAGTTTCAACTGTGCCATTAACTAAGGGTTACATCCATGAGCCATTTGCTCAAAATATCTAAACACCATATATTTATATGTAGAATATAAAATTGATATCTAAATATCAGTTTTATGAATATAAAGAACATGTTGAGCTAGAATTGATTATCTGCTATGCTTTTATTTTGAGTCTACCATGGAAAAATTTGGACTTCGCAGGGTTAAGTAAAATAGGTCAGAACCCTGCCAAACATGGGCCACGTGAGTTGGGAAATCTTTCTTAACTGACATTGACCTTGGTTTCTGAATCTGTGAAATTCAGACTCATCAGCTAAGCCTGGAGAGATTTTTGTGTGAGCACATAGTGGTGAGGTACCAGGAAAGTTGAAGAAAATGGAGACATATGGGTACGTTGATAGCTGCAGAGTTACCCCCCAACTGTAGTAAATATAGCTTATCTAGTAGCTGTTGGTGACGATGAAGCTGGAAGGAGAGGTAGTGACTGGGGCTACATCGTTAGCTGTGGTGATTGCTAGCCACGTATGACTTCTGAGCACTTGAAATATGGCTACCCCAAATAGAGATGTGTTATATATAAAGTACATGTGGATGCCTAAAATGTAGCATGAATAGACAGCATAGTAGTTGTTAATGTCTAATGAATGCTGAAGTCATATTATCTTGACTATATTGGTTAAGCAAATAAGCAAACATTATTAGAATTACGTTCACACTCTCTTTCTCCCTCTCTACCTCCCTCTCTTGAGACAAGGGGCTGCTATTAGTTCAGACTGTTTTGAAAATTGCCACATAGCCCAGGTTGACCTCAAATTCATGATCTTCCTGCCTTGACCTTTTGAGTGCTGTAAGTACAAACATTCAAGACCACATACAACACTCATATTTTATAGCTCTTTATGAATAGCAATGAAACAATCTAAATTACATATGTGACTTGCATTATTTCTTTTAGATAGTACTGGAATACATCAACAATTACCATTTGTGCCATTTGAAACCTATCTCTCTCCAACTCCCCTTGTCTATCCAGTCAAACAAGTCTGAAATTGGGTGATGTAACCCATGGGCCTCTCTCACTTACTACACAAAACTTCTCAAGTCCCTTGGTAGCTTCAGTCTCTTTTGTAGCTCACATATCTGCCCTCTGGTCTAGCTCTTTGCTGAGCCAGCTTATTACAAAGCCACATAAATGCTTTTCTCACCTAATGGCTCCTGACTTCTATACTGTTGCTTCAAGCTTTCAGTCTCTCCACAGCCCTCAAAGACTCAATTCTCCAACAAGGCATAAATCACAATTGGTCTCAACTTGTGTGTGTATGTGTGTGTGCATGTGTACACACACAAAAGATGAGCCTCATATGAATGGTCTACCTTGGGACCTGGCTGTAGTTTGCTGATTAGGTTAGGTCTTAATGATCATGTGTCGATATCTCCCCAACATGTGCCACTGGGGTCTGGATTTTTACATAGGTGTTGGGAATTGAACTGTAGTCCTCAGGCTTGCATGACAAGCATGTTACTGACAGAGCCATCTCCTTAGACCCTGATTCCAACTCCTTAGACACTGTCTAGCTACTCTCCAGCTTGTCTGCACAAGGCTTTTCCTTCTCAGCACAGCAGCTCCTCATCTCTGGAGCAGACCATCACAAAGAACAGGATAGGTATGATTTGGAAACCATGATTGGAAGCCTAACTCTGTATTCTACCACCAAACTTTGGAAAAGTTACTAAGCCTCTTTAAACCTCATATCCCTCCCCCCATGAATGTGTAATAATACAGATTGCTACTGAGAAATTTTACGAAGCTTGACTGAAGTAAAGCACACACACTATCTGATACAAAGTGAAGCTATGATAAATGTTATTGTCAAGTGTTTCCTGCAGAAATGTCCCCTCCCTCAACGCACACACCCCATCTATCTACTCTTGGTCTCTTGCATGGGTTTCTGCAACATTCTGAACACTCCTCAGCACAGCTCTTCTGTCTTTGTTGTGGCTTTCTGTTTTCTCAGCGTTCCTTTCCATCACTGGCTTTCTAAACACAGTCAGAGAAATACAGACCCAGAATTCCCTGGGAACTCACTAGACGTGCAGATTTATGGGGCTAATTTCAGAGTCATTGAATCTGTAATTCAGATTGTAGACCCCAAATTTGCATTTTAACAGACCCTCAAGGTAAAGTCCATCTTGTACATTTGAGAACAATTGCTGGGCTGGGTCTTTCTAGCCTAGGATATGTCCAATTCATTTCACACTGCTACCCAAACTCAGTGACTACTTATCAAATGTATAACGTGTTTAAATGAATCCTATTGACAATGTGGGGCAATAGATGGATGTCAAGCAGGGGAATGTCATGGTCTGATTGTCTTTTAGGTTAGTTCTTAGAAAGTATACGGTAGAAATTAGATGAAGTTACTGGAAGCAAATGAATCTTCTAATAAAATTTATGATTGGGGTTCATAATTTAGGTAGAAAAAAGTGATTATTTACAAAAAGGATACCTTGTTTTAAAAACATACACATAAAATAATTCTTATAATATTATTTTTATATATAATTTTATAAGTTTTTGGGAAAATAGGGATATTTATAATCAAAATTTATGAATAAGTACATTTTCTCACAAAATATGATTTAACTTCTAAAAATCAGTTCTAAAATGTTATATGGATTGAACCTATGTCAGATATCTATACAGTATAATCTGATGGTTTATGAAAGCAAAATTTCATATCAAGTGCGTTGCATGACAAAATGCAAATATATTAAAATTTCATTATATTCATTGTTATATATTCATTATTAATATAGAAATAAGAAGTTTTATGTTATTTGAAATAGTATGAAGAGCATATACTATTCATTTCATTTTGTGTTAAAATTAAATAAAGCTATCCCCTAGAAATATTTCAAATAGAGGCTATTGAAATAAGGATACAAGTTGATATTAATGTATGGTATAACACATACAGAAAAGTCAAAGTCACACTGCTCAAGAGGATTATGGTCTGAAGAAGTGCCAAGATTTCTCCATGTCACATGTCACATCCCCTTTCCCCATCTGCAGATGCTCATCTCAAAAGCTGGGAATTCACTAAGCCAGTCTTCATGAGGACACAGTCAAAGGTTTCACGAATCTTGGTCACAATGCCATCTCTAGGAACCCAGGGCTTTTAGCTGTTTTGTTTTTTTTTAAATACTTTATTTATTTCTTCTTCAAGTTACATCTCAGTCACAAACCCCTCCCTATTCCCCCTTCCTAACCCGCCCTTCCACCCTCTTGCCCCCAGAAGTTTCCCCTTTCAGTCCAACAGATGGTTCCTTCTCTTATAACAGTAAGTATTATACAAAACAATAGATATAAATATGCCACATTTATGAGAGTTAAATGGCCCAGTATACCTTCCCAATGTCCAGTTTATACATATTGGGCCCCTGACTTTAATATTCTACTATCTAACCATCTCCATGAGTTTAAAGGTCTATATCTGACTCAACATTCATACTAACTTGCAACACACTTTTCAGAGTATCTTGTTTGATCTATAACACCCTCTTGATTCCTAAACAACCCAAATTTAACTATGAGACTCTAGCTGTCTATTCTTCAACCACCTCAGAGACCTGAGAGGGATAAATATATCTGCTTATATAGGAAGTGCAGGGCCTGCAGCTTCCAAAACTAAGAAAGGACATACCAATGACTGCCTGGACAGTTCCCATTTTCTCTTGATACAAAATTAAGATTATATTTGGCCACAATGGTATTGACCCTTGTATATGGACGTAATATTAAGATTGTATTGGGCTACATAGGCATTGATCTTTGTATATTGATACATAATTAAGAGTATATTTAACCACAATTGAATAGATCTTTGTATATTGATACAAATTTAAAGGTAATGCTTCCTAATGGTATCATACCTAGAGATACTTAAAAATAAAATGTGAAGCTCTGACCTCTTGATACCAACCGTCTAAAACGGTCTAGGATAGTTAAAACAAACTCCTAGTTATGCAAACATGTCACTTTGTTAGCTACTATGACAGTCTATCACAGATATTCTCTAAACTACCCAGTAATAAAGTTGCTAAGAGACAAGCAACATTTGCTTATCTAAATACAAGAGATGGATAGGGCATCTTCAAAAACCCCAAGAGATCTGCAGAATATGGCATTCAAAGATGTTATCTTAAATCAAGATTTTTTTTTTATATCGAGACATATCAGCGCCTGACAGCACCCCCTATTCTACTCCAAGTAGAAGATAAGCATCGAAGAACCTCCACTGTAAGATGGTTGAATTAGTGGCAAGCCTATCTCTTGGCATGAAAAAACCCCTTGTACCAACTGCAGACAGACTGCTGTCCAAAAAGGACAAAACTTGGTAGCAGGGAAGTCAACAGCCTAACTCTGCCAAGACAGGGTAGGTAAGTCCTTCATAATCCCTGCTCTACAACAAATGTCTGTCATAGAAACAGGACCCAAAGGCTGAAGACTGATGCAGGAATGTAAAAGAGCATATCTTTGGAGCTAGATAAAAAGCCCATCAAACAGTTTGACCATTTTGCAGCCTTCCAATGTTAAACAGCAACAAAGCCAGCAAGGAACTACAAACATGCAACACAGAAACATTTCTAAGGAGAAAAATTGCATGAAATCTTGTTGGAAGAGGAAACTTGTCCTAGATCTTAAAAAACACTGTTGATTTTCAAAACTCTTAGGCCAGTATCGTGGCTCTTTTTTTGTAATCCCAGCACTTGGAAGACTGAGGCTGGTGGATCAAGAGTTCAAGAGTAGCTTCATCTACATAGCAAAGTTGGGACAAGTCTAAGTTATAAGAGACCCTGGCTCAAATGAGATAAAACTAAAACTAAAGCTAAGCCAGAACTAATCAATTAAACAAACAAAATCTATTAAAAGCAAGTATTCAACTTGTAAATATTAATCTAGTTACTGTGAATACAGAACAAATTACTCTAAAACTTGAAGGCATGGGATAACGTCTTGATTTGCTGCCAAATTCTAGGTTAGGGATTCAAGAAGTGGTTGGTTTTCACTTAGGGCTGTTGGAGAATAGCAGTCACATTAGGACTGGGTGACTGACACCTAGAGGCTTCACTGGCACCTGGGTGTCCATTAAAGGGTTGTTCCATCTAATGCCTCGGTTTCTTTCCACATGAGCTTCTTCAAGTGGCTTTTCTTGGTTGTAACTTCTCTTGGAGATTGAGGAAGCTGGGAGGTTAGGGCTGAGGGGAAGAAGTTGTAAGATCTCAACAACTTTGAGAGTCCTGCAAGCTTCTGTACTCTCTTGGTGATGAAAGTTCAGCCTTCATTAACTGCGGGAGAATGAGAGCGTCAATATCAAAGGTAGTATGTATCACTGGGGTCGAGTTTGGAAGCTGACTAATACAAACATTGTTAAATATCAACACTTGGGCTTACAGTGTGCATACAAGAGATTTAAAAAAAGAAAGAGGGAGAAGAGGATTTCCAAAAAGACATGAAAGTAGAAGTAGGGCTATTGGGAAAGAGCGGCAGCTTTGGGGAGCAGAAAGAGGGTGGGGGCATGATAAAAAAATGCTGTACACATTATACAATAACCCATTTTGTATATTAGTTTAAAAATTATTTTGAAATGAGACAAAATATTTTGTACAATTAATATTCACCAATAGTTTTTTAATTATTTATTTACTCCTTTTAATAAGTATTGCATGTATATGTGTATATTTGTATATAGATATGCAGGCATGCCAAGACAAGTTGGTCCTGTGGGGGGCCAAGGACACTGCCTGGAATCAATTCTTTCCTCTACTTTATGGCATCTTGGGATTAAAGCCAGGTTAGCCACACCTCTCCATGCAGGAGCCTCTATCCACTGAGTTATTTTGACAATTCTAAAGATACTTTTTAAATGCATGTTTATGCCTGTGTTAAAAAAAATAAAATGATTTTTTTTTTTTTTTTTGGTTTTTCGAGACAGGGTTTCTCTGTGTAACCCTGGCTGTCCTGGACTCACTTTGTAGACCAGGCTGTCCTCGAACTCGTAAAGATCCGCCTGCCTCTGCCTCCCAAGTGCTGGGATTAAAGGCGTGCGCCACCACGCCAGAGAAATGGGGCCAAATGGCTGAAGATTGATGCTGTAATGTATGGAGAGAAAATGGGAACTGTCCAGGCAGCCACTGGTATGTCATTTTTTAGTTTTGGAAGCTGCAGGCCCTGCACTTCCTATATAATCAGATATATTTATCCCTCTCAGGTCTCTGAGGTGGTTGAAGAATAGATAGCTACAGTCTCATAGTTAAATTTTGAGTTGTTTAGGAATCAAGAGGGTGTTCTGGATCTAAGAAGATATTTTTAAAATTATGAGGCAAGTTAGTATGAAAGCTGAGTTAGATATAGAACTTTAAACTCATGGAGATGGTTAGATAGTAGAATGTTAAAGTCAGGTGCCAAATACATATGGACTGGACATTGGGAATGTATGCTAAGCCATATAACTCTTATAATAGTGGCCTATTTATTTCTGTTGTTTTGTATTGTATTTATAGTTATAAGAAAAAGAACCATTATTTGGACTGAAAGGGAGAGCTGTTGGGGGGAAAAATAAATACCTTAAACTAAAAAAAAAAGGAAGAGGATGGTGGGGCTGAGGGGGAGGAGGGTGGAAGGGTGGGACTGGAGGGGGGAGTAGGGAGGGGATTGTGATTGAGATGTAACTTGAAGAAATAAAAAATAAATTATTAAAAAAAATAAAATAAAATGAGAGCTGGGGAGATGGCCCCATGGTTAAGAACACTCGCTAATCTTCTAGAGAACTCGGGTTCAATTCCCAAGACCCACATGGTAGGTCACAACTGTTTGTAACTCCAGCTCCAGGGGATATGATACCCTCACACAGACATACAGGCAGGAAAGAAACACCAATGCACATAAAAAATAAATGTTTTTTTTAAAAAGAAAGAAACATAAATTGACCTCAGGAATCAAATGCATACTATAACCTATTCATCACAAAATTATTTTAGTAATGAAAAACTCCAAATATCAACATAGATGAAACAATTCGTTTATGCAAACTTCCATATCATGGAAATTAAATAACTGATGTTCTTGCTAAAAGCACCTATGGAAAAAATGCAATTTCCATTATGTACATATGACCTGGACAAAGAAAGTATTGGTGCTGTGGCCAAGAAATCAGAGAAAGGCATAAATTTCCTGCATGGATTGCTGCTTTCAAAACGATACCAAAACCAGAAAAGTTCTGGAATGCTTGGACCCATTCTTCGTAATTTTCCATTGTTCCTTCCATTGTGTCGTGACCCCACCGTGAGCGCTGGGGCAGTGGGAGCTCGAGATTGGGTTTGAGCATCACTAGTTTTAAGCTAGTTTGTTTTCTGCTTAAGACCTGTACATGAGCAGGCCCCACGGAGACATGTGCACCCCTCTAAAGTTGTGAGTTAGCAGCAAGTTGTGCGGCTGAATTTTGCTCTTCAGGTTCTCTGAAAATCAACTCCAGATGACTGTAAAACAAGCTGATGGTACAAAGAAGAAAACAGATTTTTTTTTTTGTTTGTTTTGTTTTTGTTTTTTTGTTTTTAAATCAAATTTAGACCTGGTCAAAGCCCCGTGGAATCTAAGTTTAGAATAAAGTTTTCCAAATCTTTCTGGGTTTTGCTTTGCTGGCATTAGAGAGTAATCACTCCAGAAATGAACGAAGTGGAGAATAAGGAAAAGAAATCAGGCATCCATAACAATAACTCCAGAAACTTCCTAAAAGTAAGTAAATACATAAAGAGGGCAGGTAAAATAGTGTAAGACCCATTCCCCGGAGGGGATATTGCCTATCTTCCTGCTGACCTTCAATGAGAAAAGGACATCGAATCCATGCAAAAAACAAGAGGAATTTATTGTTCCTGCGGGTCGCCAACAAGCGTGGGATGGCCTAAACCGGAAGGAGGGGGAGAGGCGACAAGGCACTTTACAAAGCTTTGGGTTCTATAAGTTTTGGGGTAGGTGTCAATAATAGTTTAGGCATTAGTGTAAATTCCTGGAGGAGGGGCCCGGCTTCAAGAGTCAGGAAATTTGGCCCTGGCTGTTTTTTTATCTCTGGGGCTGGGCAGTGGTTTCCTCAAGGAGACTTCAAGGAGACCCTGGGGCTGGGTGGTTGTGTTAGTCATTTCCTAGCAACAGCAGTGGAGAGGGGGTGGTGAAGCTCTCTTAACTTTTGCTCAGCTCAGAATGGGGGAGGAGAGTTCCGAGTATAAAGACAATCTTTTCAATAGCATAAAGATACCTTGAATGTTAACTTCATATGTGTCTATAGAGAAATTCAAAGAATTCACCGTTTAATTCATCTTTTAAGGTGTGAACTGCTCCAAATGGATGGGAGTAGAGGGATGTTTAGTGAAGGTCTCTCCATTTTTAGTAAACTCAACGTGTTTGAATACCATCTGAAAGCAAATTAGGCCAAATTATCGCTGGATTTACGACAGAGTGGGCCTGCTAGATGGGTCTGTAGCCATTTGTGGCTAAGCCTAATGACCTGAATTCAATCCGGGAAACCTACATGGTGTAAGGAAAGAATCAAGCCCGAAAGCTGACCTCTGACCTCCACATGCACACTGTGGCATGCACACACAAATGGCCACCCATACACATGAACGCAAATATATAAATATAATATAGAAATAATTATGAAACTAGATATAACAAAACAGTTACACAACTAGGAATATTCAAATGTACTTAAAAAGAACCATCCACGAGCATTTCATGAGCCATGGTGCAGATGTCCAACACGTAAGTCTGTATGCTCAACATCTGCATTTCTAGCCAGATGAGTTCTAGTGAAATTCAATCATAATGGCTCCTGAGCCTACCAGCCCAATGGAGTGCTTAGCTGACTGTACACAAATTTCCTGAGGAAGACTTGCATCAGCCTAGGGCATTTATGTTTGTTTGAACGTATCGATAACACTCCTAGACAATTTGAGGCCGCCCATAGGAATCACACTTGAAATAAGGACTGATACATTCATTAAGTTAGGCTGGTTTGAACAAAGTGCTATGATAAAAACTGGCGACATTTCTTCATCCCCAGTTAAAAGCAATGATCTATTACAGGAAGTGAACTAAACTGCAAGAAATGGAGCCCGTGTAAGCTGAAGCTACTCAGATGAGGTTCCTCCAACAACAACAACAACGCTCTGCTATGCTCTCTCCTGAGCTGCTAAATGCTTAGTGCTGCAAGCCTTAACCTTTCCTTTCTCCATGCCCCTACTTAGGGATCGCTTTTATTACACAAAAGAGACTTGGGAGAAAGTCTCCACAGGACACACTCCTGCATCCTTAAGGTTCATGTAAACAACCACTTGCATCCTGGTCTTCCTGAGGGCTCCACCTACCCTGACACACGTAGGGTTAGTAAAATTCTTGTGAGAAAGATTCCTACAGTCAGTTATTCCAAGATTTTTTTTTTAACTACATCAGTCACTTAGCTCTAATGCTGATTTAGTGTTCAAGGATCACTTAAAGGTAAAAGAATTTTCCATCAGGCCATTCTAAGTTGACCTTCCCAACTTAGAAAACACATTTGGTGCACAGAGTCAGTCCTTACCTCGGAGAGATGCAATGAGAAAATGTGTCGTTGTTCATTTATGAATGTCACAGAAATGTTGAAACCCCACAGAGGATAAAAAAATAAACCTTCACTCCTCAGGAACAATCTGTTAAATTGAAGAATATCAATAGTTATATTGATTTTAGGATTTTTTTCATATTTGTTTTTAAAACACATATCATGAATCAGCAAATAGAAGCACATCATGACCTGAGTTTGATCCCCAGGACCCACATAGTGGAAGGAAGGAAACAATACGTAAAGGTTGTCCTCTGACTCCCACTTCATGCCACGGACTGCACACAGACACACAAATACATGCACGCATGACAAAAAAAAAATGTGACAAAATTTTTAAAGGATACAGATGACATTTTACATTTTTTTCTGTGACCATGTGTCTATATTACTGTTCTGTATTTACAACTACTACAGAATACTGCCCAGTATGGAAGTCTTACTTTCGCTTAACAAATCCCACATGTTTGAAACTTTACCACACACATGTTTACAGGCAGCTGTTGCTGTTCTATTTTAAATAATTTGTGCTATGAATTATTTTATGTTTACAAATAAATGTTCAAATGAGGTAAATTACGGAAAGCAGATTCAGAAGACATTGTTTGTTGAGTATTGAACAAATTGAGCAATGAGTATTGCTCTGGGGAGGGTCTGTGGATTAAGGACCAGCTGTGTAGACAATGTGAAGTTCAAGGCTTTGGATCCAGATCCTGCAATTTTACCTCAACGTGTCACAGGGCTTCCATCTCCAGACTTAGAATTTGGGCCAAAAGGAGAAGCCAGGCTGACTCTCCGTGCAACCACGTCTTCCATTACTTGCTTCTTCACACTCTTGTAAATGAAACACATTAATTTGGGGAAGTACTAAGCAGTAGAAATCAGGATAAAGTCAAGCTTGCTAATTTTTATCCTGAGACTGAAAGGTATTTATTGGCTCTTTGAAGGTTACATAAGCAACTGCAGCCTAAAGACTAGTCAGATAATTTCCAAACCAATTTTTCTCCCTGATAAAAGCAACTCAAATTTCTAGGTTAATCTTAAATCAATTTAAAAAAAAATTTTTCAGATGGAAGGCTTCTGTCTTCTTGATCTATGATCCAAACAATGACATGCTTCTAGTGATCTCATTCACAAATGAACCAAAACTCTACTGTGTCCATCACTATAATTCAGGACCATGAGGAAAGAAATGCCTAAGGAACATAGTCATGCTAATTCCCTGAAGCTTCTTATACTGCCCCAACTGGTAGGAAACTTTGGGTCGTGGGGGAGATCCCCCACCCAGTTCATGTAGATTTAAATGATTACAATGTTTTGGTCATCAGTTTTCCTGTAGTCGTCCCACTGACTAACTTTCTAAATTTATAAATTTACCCTCTGCCCTTCTTGACTCTTTTTCACCTTTGAAGAATTTCATACACACATTTCATTTGTCTTCATCAAACATACCCCCCTTTCAATCCCTTCCAATTCTTCCCCTAGCTCCACCACCAACCATCACTACTTTTTCCAAACTTCCTCTGCTATTTCTTTAAAATCCACTGAGTCCACTAAGTGTTGCCTTCATGTCCATGGGCTGTCTCTCAGCAGTCACATGCCTGAAGAAAACTACTCTCCCTCCCCTGACAGCCATCAAGCCATCAGTTGGGAACAGTTCCTCAGCTAAGAGTGGAAGTGCATGAGCCCCTCCTCCCCCAGGCTGGGATTATGGCTGACTTCATGCTGTGCACATTTTATATGTTCAAAAAGAGCTGCTGTGAGTTCATGTATGCAGTGGTATTGTCATGTCCCACAAATACTGCCAAAGTTCACTGCATCTGACTCTTACAATATCTCTACCCACTTCCCTCTACCACAGTGATCCCTGAGTCTTGAACTGAGGGGATGTGATATATTTTTTCCATTTAGAAATATTTCACTCCAAGCTGGGCGTGGTGGTGCACGCCTTTAATCCCAGCACTTGGGAGGCAGAGGCAGGCGGATCTCTGTGAGTTCGAGGCCAGCCTGGTCTACAAAGCAAGTCCAGGACAGCCAGGGCTACACAGAGAAACCCTGTCTCGAAAAAACCAAAAAAAAAAAAAAAAAAAAAAGAAATATTTCACTCCATATAGAAGCACTCCATAGCTTCTTACTTCCTGACTGTTGACTCATTGTGTGTCTCTGTAATAGTGGCTCACTCTTCTAAAAAGAAACTTCTCTGATGAGGGTTGAGAGCTTCACTAACCTACAGCTATAAAGATAAAAATTTAGGGGGAAGTTCATTATAATTCCACTTTAGCAGAATAATGGTATTAGAGTCTCCCCTAGCTCTTCCCGGTTTATAGTGCCAGGCATGAGTTCCATCTTGTAGAGTAGTTCTGAAATCCAATCATAAAGTGGTTAGTTTCTCCCACAAAATTTGTGCCACTATTGCTCCAGTGGGTTTATCTTGTCAGTCTAATCATTGCTGTAGCTTGCAGGTTTTACAGGCTGGTAAGATTGTTGATTTTTTTTTTCTGCCAGTAGAAACATGGTACCTTCCAATGTTATAAAAGCTAGCCAGTGGGGATGAAGTTACCCATCTTGATCTCTCCGTGGATTATGACCCAAATATGTGGCATCTTCAGCAATACGGTGTTATCACCAAATTAGGGAGGATAATTGAGAAAAATGGCAGTATTCTGTAATAGGAGATGTCGAAGGGATCCCACTGACCAACAACTCTAAAAGAGGTAATCCATGTCTGGTGATGGAATTTTTATTTGGTGCATATGGTATCAGAGAGAAACATTGTCCGCCTGTTACAGGGTAATTCCATTTAAATACTATGTATATGTATGTGTATGTGTGTGTAGTTGTATATGCATATGTATGTGATGTACACATATGTGTACATGATGTACAGGTGTATTGTATGTATATATGTGTAAGCAGTTTCTACAGCAGCTAGCACCCTTATGACATTTTCAAAGGTTTTCCCCATAATCCCTTTTCTGCTTTGCCCTCCCACCCCAACACATTTAATCCTTCCTGTTCCATTATTCTCCTTTTCCCCTTCATACCACCTGATTTCTATCTCCTTTCTTTGAAACTTTGCCTCAATTACCCCTTACTCCCGTCTTCTATTGGTACTCTAATTTAAAAAAGCAAGCTGAAAGAAAAAAAAACCACATGATCATCTCGCTAGATGCAGAAAAAGCATTTGACAAAACCCAACACCCCTTCATGCTAAAAGTCCTGGAGAGAATGGGCATACAAGGACCATACCTAGAAATAATAAAGGTGATATACAGCAAGACAGTAACCAGCACCAAACTATTTTGGGTTGTGAGCTTAGCCTTTAACAGCTGAACTATCTCTCCAGCCCTCCAGCATCAAATTCAATGGAGAGAAACTTAAAGCATTTCCTCTAAACTCAGGGACAAGGCAAGGCTGCCCACTTTCGCCATATCTCTTCAACATGGGATTTGAAGTTCTTGCTAGAGCAATAAGACAACTAAAGGAGATTAAGGGGATACAAATTGGAAACAAAGAAGTCAAATTATCCCTATTTGCAGATGATATGATAGTATACATAAGCGACCCCAAAAATTCCACCAGGGAACTCTTACAGCTGATAAACACCTTCAGCAAGGTGGCTGGATACAAAATTAATTTAAAAAATCAGTAGCCCTTCTTTACACAAAAGATAAATGGGTTGAGAAAGAAATTAGGGAAACAACACCCTTCACAATAGCCACAAAGAATATAAAATACCTGGGGGTAACTCTAACCAAGCAAGTGAAAGACCTGTATGACAAGAACTTCAAGTCCTTGAAGAAAGAAATTGAAGAGGCCATCAGAAGATGGAAAGATCTCCCATGCTCATGGATAGGTAGGATCAACATAATAAAAATGGCCATCCTGCCAAAAGCAGTATACAGACTCAATGCAATTCCTATCAAAATACCAACACAATTCTTTATAGATCTGGAAAAAACAATTCTCAACTTCATATGGATAACAAAAAACCCAGAACAGCAAAATCAATCCTGTACAATAAAAAAAAACATTTGGAGGCATCACCATCCCAGATTTCAAGCTATACTACAGAGCAATAGTAATAAAAACAGCATGGTACTAGTATAGAGACAGACCAGTGGATCAATGGAATTTAATTGAAGACCCAGAAACGAACCCACACACCTAAGGTCACTTAATTTTTGACAAAGAAGCAAAAACCGTACAATGGAAGAAGGACAGCATCTTCAACAAATGGTGCTGGTTTAACTGGATGTTGACATGTAAAAGAATGAAATTAGACCCATACTTATCACCTTGCACAAAACGTAAGTCCAAATGGATCAAAGACCTTAACATAAAGCCCGATACACTAAATCTAATAGAAAAGAAAGTGGGGAAAAGTCTCGAACTCATTGGTGCAGGTGACAACTTCTTGAACAGAACACCAACAGCTCAGGCCCCAAGACCAACAATCCATAAATAGGACCTCATGAAACTGAAAAGCTTCTGTAAGGCAAAAGACACTGTCATTCGAACAAAACGGCAACCTACAGATTGGGGAAAAGATCTTTACCAACCCCACTTTGACAGAGGGCTAATATCCATAATTTATAAAGAACTAAAGAAATTAACCACCAAGAAGCCAAATAATCCAATCAAAAAAATGGAGGACAGAGCTAAATTGAGAATTCACAAAGGAGGAATAATCTCTAATGGCAGTGAGACATATGAAGAAATGCTCAACATCCTTAATCATCAGAGAAATGCAACTCAAGATGACTCTGAGATTCCATCTCACACCTGTCAGAATGGCTAAGATCAAAAGCTCAAATGACAGCACATGTTGTGAAGAAAGGGAAACACTCCTCCATTGCTGGTGGGAGTGAAAACTTATACAACCACTATGGAAATCAGTCTGGTGATATCTTAGAAAACTTAGAATAGCACTACCTCAAAACCCAGCCATAACACTTCTGGGTATCCACCCAAAGGACCTCACCAAACCACAAGGACATATCCTCATCTATGTTCATAACAGCCTTATTTGTAATAGCTAGAAACTGGAAACAACCCAGATGTCCCTCAACTGATGAATGGCTAAAAAAATTGTGGTACATTTACACAATGGAATACTACTCAGCTATCAGAAACAAGGAAATCATGCAATTTGCAGCCAAATGGATGGAACTAGAAAACCTCATCCTGAGTGAGCTAACCCAGACTCAGAAAGATGCATATAGCATCTACTCACTTATAATTGGATTTTAGCCATATAGTACAGGATAACTATACTACAACCAACACACCAAAAGGATCAGGAACATAGGCTTTGTTACCTATTAATGGGACAATTTGCCCTAGGGGTGCTACCATGTAGGCCCCCAGTCAGTGCAAGAGGAAGCTCTTAGCCCTCATATGACTGTTGAACTGACAGGGGCTGATATATAGGGACACTCCACATCGAAGAAGTGAGATGGGTGGGAGAGGGAGGGTGGAATCGGGAGAAGTGGAAAGAGGGCACTGTGATGGAGATATAACTTGAAGTAATAAATAAATAAACAAAAAAGATGAATGTCAAAAGACTCAAATCTAGCCTCCACATATGAGAAAGAGTATTCAGTGTTTGTTTTTCTGGGTTTCAGTTACCTTGTTCACAAAGTTTATTTCCAGCACCACCAACTAACCTTGTTTCTTAACCTACCAGGCTTATTTAAAAATTGATTGAGAGGCCGGGTGTGGTGGCGCATGCCTTTAATCCCAGCACTTGGGAGGCAGAGACAGGGGGAATCACTGTGAGTTCGAGGTCAGCCTGGTCTACAAAAGGAATCCAGGACAGCCAGAACTGTTACACTGTTACACAGAGAAACCTTGCCTCGAAAAACAAAACAAAACAAAAAAATTGATTGAGAACCAGAGAAGTTTTAAGGATGGCATTACATAGGAAAATGAGGATTCTTGGCTTTGCTACTAACTAAGCTAATTAATCAAATAATTTAGGATAACTCTGTTCAGCCCTTCTTGTCTACAGTTGCCATTTGTCATACTGCTATATATATATTTTTACTACACAGATGCACATATTTACCTTTTGTACTTCTCCTTTTGTTTTTGAGCCTTAGCCTTAAATGGGTGAGCCTTCTCTCCAGCCCTACCTCTATACACACAGATCTTGTACTTCTGTAGTATAACTTAGGTTTGCACATATATACGTTTATATATTCAATGTCCTCCTGCCACAATATCTCAGTTGTTGAGATATTGTACTACCATGCCCAGCTGTAGCAGCCTATTAATAACAACCACATGCCACTGGGGAAATACAGATGTGAGCCCACTGAGTACATAGGGTAGCTAAGACCCCCTAACTATAGGGTCAGATTTAGATTTAAATTCCAGATGCATAGCATTTACTAACCACACACTTTGGAGTTTTGTTGGCCCTCTTGTGAGTCAATACTCTCATCTGTAGAACATGAACAATAATAGTATCCACCTGTGATAATTTAATAATACGGTCCTGGCTTAACATATGATAAACACTCTGTGGGAGCCATCTATACTTCATATCCATCATGGTGGAATGGAAATTTATGATATGACCCTCTTTACTTCACTAGTCTGGAAACCATTGGATCCAGGTCTGTGTCACTTCTATTTGAGAATCTCCTAATATAGCTCACTCCCTTGTAGCAACTTGCCTATCAGTAACATTTATTTTTATATATTATGGCTAAATCCATCTCATTTTGCAACACACACACACACATACACATACACACTGGGGAGCAAGCCTGCAATCTCAGTTATTTAGGTAGCCGACACAGGAGATCACAAATTTAAGGCTTGCTTAGGCCATATAGTATGTTCAAAGCCAGTCTAGATAACTTAATCAGACCCTGACAAAAAGGAAAACAAAAAACAAAGAGTCAGGCATGGGAGCAGATGTCTTTAATCCCAGCACTCTGGAAGCAAAGGTAGGAGGATCTCTGAGCTCAAGGTCAACAGTCTGGGTTACATAGTGAGAACTTGTCTCAAACTGCCTCCTCCAATCCACACCCAAGATTAGGGAGCTGCATGTGGTTGTACACTCCTAGTATTTGGGAGACTGAGGCAAGTAGATTTTGAGTTCAAGGCCAGACTTTGTGTCCAATAATGAATACTATAAATAGTATGTAGATAAAGAGTAAGTATCCCAGTGGCAAGGCAATTGTTCACCATGCATAAGGCCCTGGGTTCAATCACCAACACTACAACACACAAAATAAAAATCCTTTATGTTGTCTTTATTTTCTCTCCAATCTGCTTTCAAAAAACATTTATTTGCATAAAATAATAATATGAAGATATTAAATTACCTTCTGAAATCTGCTTCAAGTTTCATGGAAGCCTAAAATGTGTACCTTACTTTTCAAAGATTATTTTTAGCCATATCTCTGTATTTATTAAATAAAATTCTAGACTGCACAAATTCACTACAGTCTTTAAACTTGGCACTGGGCAGCTCCAGCTTGGTCAACCTCCAAGAGTGGCTAGTTATCAGAGAGTCACAATATCTTCGGGAGTGTATGAGTCACCTTCAGCTCCAGAAAGGGCAACAGGACTAATAAGCAAGGCTTTGATATAAAAGCAATTTTTGTACCGCAAAAGAACTTTCATTAATGTCTACCATGCAATACCTCATCTGAAACTACTTCAGTTCTTATGTGAAAGAACTCAAATTAAAATAAGCTGTGAACATAAATGCAGACACGGCCTCTCACAGTTACAGTGGTTCCATGGTGGAACAGTAGAAAGACTGAAAAAAGTGAAGGCAAAAGAAGGCGCAATTATAAAGACATAGAATGATCAGTTTGGAGGGCTGAGGGTGTGGCCCAGTGGGTAAGAGTCATTGCTGGGCAAGCATTAGGACCTGAGACTGAATCCCAAGCAGTCACCTTAAAAAGCTGTCCATGCAGTGACTGGATGGTAGCCTGGGGGTGGAGGTGGGTGGATCCTAGACACTTGCTGACCAGCCAGCTTAGCAGAAACTGAGTTTCTGGGTCAGTGTCAGACCATGTCCCAAGGGATAGAGGAAGACATCCGGAGAGGTTCTCTTCTAGCCAATACCTGAATGTGCACATGTGCATACCAGACATTGGTTCATATGCAACATACACATACATATACATACACTACACACACACACACACACACACACACACACACACACACACACACACACACACACACACACACACCACATGAGAGACAAAGAGACAGACAGAGACAAAGAGAAAGAGAGAAGGAAACCAAACAGAGAGAGAGAGAGAGAATGAGGGAAGGAAGGACAGGGAAGGACAGAGAGAGGGGGGAGGGAGAAAAGGAGGTAAATATTTTAATTGCAGCTTTCAGTTTTCCCAGGCTTATATCAATGAGCTAAAGAAAAAAAAAAAAAGATGACACTTGGGAAAAGACACTTTCAGGCCTCACAACAGAAGAAGAGATGTTCCTTTAGAATAATTATATTGCTTATTATGTATGTATGAGAGTATGTGTGTATGTATGTATTGTACATGTGAGAGTGCAGTACATAATTGCCACGGTGAGCACATGTTGATCAGAGGACAACTTTCAAGAGCTGGTTCTACCTGCCACCCTGGTGTTTGTGGGCAAACACCTCTCCTGTTGTAAAACCTCAGTGACCCTGTACTGCTAATTTTTGAGGTGGCTTGCTGAAGTAATTGTATTTTGAAATTATTACATAACCCAATCCTTAACCAAAAGAGGATGTTATTTTGTATCTTTCTAATCTTCTCCTTTTAAAAATCATATCTGAATGAGTGAGATTTAAAATTTTCTATCTTAAAAGAGATGTTGTGAAGGAAACCAGGGCAGTAACTACATTTTGACATCAAGCGTTCTGATGAGATCGCACCTTATCAGTTTGAAGTGCTTCCTAAATATGCAAAGTGATTGGAACATGGAAGTGAATAAAGTATTCCAACCCCAGTTTTTGGCAGTAAAGTATTTCTGAATGCCATGTGCTCATAGAATCTTAACTTTATTTATTTATTTATTTATTTATTGGTTTTTCGAGACAGGGTTTCTCTGAATATCTCTGGCTGTCCTGGACTCGCTTTGTAGACCAGGCTGGCCTCGAACTCACAAAGATCCGCCTGCCTCTGCCTCCCAAGTGCTGGGATTAAAGGCGTGCGCCACCACCGCCCGGCTGAATCTTAACTCTAATGTGTTCTCATAATGCCTCAGATAATTTGAACCATCATGCTCATTTTGTCCAAAAGTAAATTTAAAAAATAAATTGTATTTGACATTCACATGTACAGATAAAAAGAAATATGTATGTGGCACTGGATCAAACCAGTTAGTCAGATACAAATTTCCCAGTGTGACACATGTGCGTATCGGAAAATAAAAACTGAAAATATGTTGTCCGTCTCAAGACAACCCCTCCATACATAGACTGTATGGTTCACGTCAGCAACTCAATATGAGTAGAAGATGCAGTTTGTGTTTTTTACCCTGAAGAGATTTTCTTAATGCCCACTGCACCCCCTTTTTCTTTGTCTACGCAGAGGTTCCAAATCAAAGCTGTTCTCAAAATGTAATAGATTCTGGATCTTACAGTGTATTCACACATATATACATATTGTCTTTTCTCCTCTTCCTGGTCCTTTTTTTCACTATTATAATTCCAGATTTTCTCTATATTCTGTACTTGAAATCTTACTTGAAATCCTTACTTGTATCCTACATTGTAGAAAAAGGATCATGAATAAATAACTACTTAGCTAGGTTGATTTGATTGACAGGTCTAGGGAACACGGGCAGGGAGGGGGAATCAGAGTTGTTTGAGGTTAATAAACAACATCTATTGGGAATGAATAGGTTATTAAATTCAATATTTTATGCAGGTGAAAAACATATTCATTAATAAAATTTTAATGAACACAGTTAAAGAAAAAGAAATAAAACAAAATCCCCACAGCCCACCAGTGAGAGATATCTGCTGGCAATATGTTGGTGTCATTCTCCCAGTATTTTATCTCCTGACGTGAAACAGACCAGATAGTGCCTTAGCTTCCTCTATAGCCATCTTCAGCTCCCTCTACATTGTTCTCGGTGCACAGCATTTGATCGGGGAAGAAGGAATCATCTTCTAGATAGACCATGTGGGATAAGGCACCATCCCTTCCCACCAACCACATGTGAAAACTGAGCTACAGTGAAACTGAGATAGTAGCTTCAACACCCAAGAATGAGTTCATCAGACTGAAGGGGGGTGTGGTATGTCTCACCATGTCTGTGCTGCCAATCAAGCGTGCAGTAGACATCCTTCTACATTCAATGCATACAACCTTCAAGTCCTTGAGTAGCTGGAAACAGTCTTTTCCTGAAACACTCTATGACTCCCACAGCCTTGACTTTCAGTTTTTACCTTGTGGGATGACATTCCTGCTTCTTTACTATAAAAATGTATCCTATAATCTAGCAAGTTTATTCACTGTAATGTACAAGTCATCGATATGGAGGTTGATACTGATAGTTTACAGAAGAGAAACCACTCCACATTTTGGCAAGGAGTGAACCATGCATTGGAAGAGTACATGCCTGATGATATATTTTCATCAATCAGTAGAAGACTAAGAGGAGCCCTGAGTGGTGTGGGAGAGAGTATTAGACAGTGCCCACAATCTTGACTCACAAAATATTGCCTGAATTGAAATATTTGGAGGATGGCACAAGGAGAGTTCATGTTAGTTCCCGTTAATTCTGCAAATCACTATGGCACACAAAGCACAGAAGTTCAAATGAGTCACAACAGAATCTTCTTGAATCTAAAATCCTATCTTCTTGGTTGTTCCCACTCCTGGTTTCTGGTGTTACTGCTACATTGAGTGAACGTATTTAACTTCCTTACACCTCAATTTCATTACCAGACAATATGATCAACTCCAGAAAGGTCATATGAGAAGCTGTCAGTCTAAGTACACGATCCTGTATCCTTCCTCTTGCTCTCATCCTTCCCTCCCCTTCATCACAGAGGTGGATGGGTTTCAGAGTCAGTGGCATGTAACATCACAGATAAGCACTTCTCCGGTCTTTCCTCCAATAACTTACGTGAGCAACTAACTCATTCTGATGACCAATATTACAAATAGCCGAACTCTAGAATACGTAAGTTTCCACTTGCATTTATCTAATATTAACCTCAGTTGTGCACTTTGCTGAGTAGTTTTATGTAATTAATGCTGTTAGAACACAATGAACTGAATTCTGCAATTACCTCCTTTAGTACAAAACATAGCTACCTAAGGAAGTTCACCATGTGTGGACAGAATCCAGTTTAAATCTCACCGAAATGCACATAATTCAGTCACAGTACAGGTACAATTAAGATTCGGGAGCTAACTGCCATGTGTGATCTTCAGAGCTCAGTACAGGCACAGGCAAATTAAGCATTATTATTGTCACATTACTTAAAGGTTATAAAACCACTATGATATGAGTCACCAAAATGGAAGTGACTCACCAACCTCTCTATTGTGATGAGGTTTTTGTTCTGCAAATCTTCCCTCAATATAGAGAAACTAATTTATGATGAAGTGTTTCATAAAATAAAACCATAACACGTGAATAGCTGAGATCTTAGCATCAATGATTAAGCTTCTTAGAGTTATATGGAGTATATATGTATATGTGTATGTTTACAAGAATACTACAAATGTAGTATGCACATATATGCACACAGATGTGTGTATGTATATAAGTATATATGTAAGATACATACTATATAAGTACTTATATAAGATATAGTTAGACTTCATATCTAAACTAATGTTTGTAAAGACTGAGTAAAACATTGGAAAAGCAGGTGAATTAAATTCCTTTCCTTTTCTTTGTGAGGTAAGCTGCCTGCCTTCCAGCTCCCTTCTTGGTGAATTGCCTCATTCTGTTTTGTGCCCACGCACATCATTTTGCCTTTCCTATTGATGTTATTTCCACAGAAACCAAAGAAGTGAGTCCTACATTCTTGACTCCTCTTCTGCTTGTCTTTAACCCAATGCCTTATCATCAATTCAACAAATGTCTCTGAGCTCTTGGTTTGCTGACTGCTGTGCCAGGCAAAGCAATACATGGCACTATGTGGACAAAAGCTGTTTCCATTCTCTGGGGACCCAGCTTAATGCAATGAGCCAGCAGGTGAAGAGACAAAGATGGGAGAACTCTGGCGTGGTAGGAGATAAAGAAAGAGAAGTGTTTTCCCCAAGGTAGAGTTGCAGGTGATGGTATTTTAGACTTCAAGGTGGTCAAGAAACAGATCGAGGACACCAGAAGAACATGAGATCAAAGAATTCTAACTCATATGGTTTGTGGACATTCTTCTGCTGGCTTTAGAGAAGTGAACCAGAAAACAGCCAGTGTGTTCAGAAGACCATACTCTAGAAGCATTTCCCTACCTTGTCATGAACATATCCATCAACTAATACCAGAAATAGGTCCTGAGTCTTGAGTGACATGATTACACCAGGACTAAGGTAAGAATCGCCTGGGCTTCTCTAGCTAGGCTTTACGCAGGCTTTGAACTGAGAGTGGTGCATGAGCCCCAGATGTTCAAGGACAGACGACACACATCTTGCTGCCCTTTTCATGTCACTTGTTGGTTTTAATGTCCTTAGTTTGTCTATAGGTAACTTCATTGGAATTTATTTTATTTGTTTGAAAAAATACATTATATTATAATTCTTAGCCTAGCGCTTGACCTATAGTAAGTGCTGAAAATTTTCACTCAATGTTGTTTTGTGTCCTCACATATGTCATTCACTATCCCTTGAGGTCTGTCCTTCATCTCCATGGCTTCTCATGTTGTCTCTTTACCTACTCTCATGTCCCTCATGTGTACGACAGACTTCACATTATCTAGAGTCACATGCCCAGTAGTCAGATGCCACCTTTGCTTAGTCTCTAGCTCAAATGACTCCTTATTTGGTCTAAGTTTGTCCTGCTCTCCATTCTATTCTTAAACTTGACCCCTTAAACTTGATCTCCTGTACACTCAAATTTCTGGAATATTCTGTGCCTTGTAGAAAAGGAGACAATAGAAGCACACTGACTAGGCAGGTGTCTGAGATATATTAGTGAAAGAGAAAAGAAAGACACTCAAGTATGAGGACAAGAGACCAAAGCCCCACATGAATGCCAGGTGAATGTGGCAGCCTGTCTGTAATCCCTGTCCTCAGGGGCAAAGGCCCTGGATCCCTGGACCAACTTGTCTACTCAGGATAGCCCAACTTGGGAACTCTTGGTTCAAGTAAAAGACCATGCTTCAATATATAAGGTAGAGAGTAGTTGAGGAAGACACTGGGCATCAAACTCTTAACCATGTGCATGTGAACATGCACATATACATGCACACATACCACACATGCACACACATGTAAAAATCTCTAGAGACCAGAATATATCAATGACCCACATGGTTCCTGCAATGTGTAATTTCATATGTTAGCTTAATGGGGTAAAACAAGCCTGCAGAGCTGATAAAATGTTTGTGAAAGGGTTTTCTAGAAGAGAATATTATTTTAGTGTCTGAGAAACTCTATATTAAGTGAAGACAAATAGGTTTATGCATGTATGCATGTGTGTATAGGTGTGTTTGCTTATTGCTAGAGATTGAACCAGGACCTCATAGATGCTAGGCATGCACTATTAAACAACATTCCTGCCCTGGTTTATTTTGTTCATATACAATGCTTCTGACACTGTTCCATGTTTATGTCTTGAATAGGTGTGTTGAGTAAAGATCCCCCTCACCATTGTGGGAGAGAGTCATCCAATCTGCAGAAGGTGGGGGAAGGGTGAACTTGCAATACTTTCTACAGAGAGGACATCTGTCTTCTATCTGAGGCCACTGACACTTCTGGCTTTCTGCTTGGACCAGGGCTTAGACCATCATCCACCTACTTTGCAGGACTTGGATGGGGCACACAGTGTTAGCTGCTCTGGTTTGATGGTCAGGTCTTCAGGCTCGGACGTAACTACATCAGTGGTCTTCCTGGACCTTCAGTATGCAATGGCAGACTCTGCGACTTCATAGCCTGTACAATCCCATGATCTGGTCCCTCATGATAAATCTCTAGTTTTCTCTCTATGTATAGCCTTTGGGTCTTTTTTCTCATGAAAATGTCAAGCACACCACTTGGATCTTTCAGTGCTTAACTCTATTTTTAAAGGCATCGGTATAATTTGTAGCCATCACAGAGTGATGAATGAAACACACATGTTAAAATAGAATTGTGGTGGTAAGTAGTCTGCCTAACTTAGCCATTTGTCAGTGACCATGGATGGATATTTTTGTAGGAAGTAACAGTTTTCTTTTATAGTGTAGAGGACAGCAATATGGCTGCTCTGGCAAGGGATCACATCCAAAGACCTTCTAGGTCTATGTTGTCTGGCTGGAATCCAGACACACTCTGGATTACAGTATGATCTGGCTGGAATCCAGACACACTCTGGATTACAGTATGATCTGGCTGGAATCCAGACACACTCTGGATTACAGTATGATCTGGCTGGAATACAGACACACTCTGGATTACAGTATGATCTGGCTGGAATACAGACACACCATTAGTATACACTTTTAAACCCAAACAATAAAAGGTAAAGTTAGTTTTTAGAAGGAAACAGCCATGTTTTAAAGTGATGTTTAATTGAGAGGCAGGCAAAGTGACAAACCAGAGACAGATTTGACAGTCAGAGATAGGATATTCCCAACTCTTATGAGAACAGGGCAAGAAAGAGAGGCTACTTAAGAGCAGCAAGGGAGAGAGAAGAGATTTTTTTTTTTACCAAGAGTTTTGGTTTTTTTTTAAACCAGGACAGTTTTACAGAGACAGGTTGCAGAGAGAAAAGGCTAGACACAGGTGAAGACAGAATGAGTCAGAGAATGAGAAGGAGCCAGAAGATTAAAACATATTGCCAGAAACAGTTTGAGGATAGTCAGAGTAACTCAGTCAGAAGCCAAGAGAAGCCAGTTTGAGTCAGTCACCTTGAAGAGGAGTTTGGGCCAAAAAACTGAGTTGAACCAGTGAGAGAGTTCAGAAAGACCTAACAAGACTTGGGAACAGCTCTCATCTCATCCTCTTTTCTGAGGAAATGAAAACAACGTTTACATTATAGAAACAAACTTATCCACATATCTAAGAAACACTATTAAGTGAAGACAAATAGGTTTATACATGTATGCATGGATCGATGGATGGACAGACAGACCGATAGATGGATGGATGAATGGTTGGATATGCTTGATCCTGGAGATTGAACCCAGGGCCTCATTGACGCTAGGCAAACACTCTACTGCTGAGTACCACCCCCCAAGCCTGGGAGTGGTGGTTATTTTTCATATACAGTACTATGAAACTATACATATGAGACTATAATGTGCTAAGATCTTTCTGAGAAAAATGGGGTGGTAAGATGGTAAACTCTGTCCTTGTAATTGAGCAACACCCACCAGAGCTTTTTTTTTTTGTGGGAGAACGAACTCTCTGAAGCTCAGATCCAATGAGCATGAGGAAGACAGCCACTTCTGTCCTTAGATGCCAATTTTTAATCTCTGTTATTTAATCCTCTTCTTATAAAGAATTATTTTTAATCAGACCACCATCCTTAAAATCAAAATATATTTTAATCACTCTGTATTTAATAGCTAATAGTTGCATAGTCAAAAATTCAATACCCAATGAACTCAGTTGTAAATAACTTCAGGCTGTTTACAGTTTATCCCAAAACGAAAAGGCTTCCAGCTAAAATAATTATTTTCTATATTGGGCAGATATATCCCCTCTACTTAACAGAGAAAATTATGTTTTTAACAAACATTTTTTAACTTGATTCTTACATGTGAAACAACCATCATTATTACTTGGCCCTCTTGATCCAAAGCAGAATTCATTTTTCTCCTCACTGAATTGTATTTAAGGCATATTATCGTCATTGATATCTGCATGGTGTCCATAATCATTTAAGCCTTTCCTCAGCTCATCCATTATTTCATTCTTTACTTGTTCCTGGTTGTTGGTTTTTTTCATGTGTATATATGTGTTCATATATGTGCATGTGCAGATTTGCAGTGTGTGTCTCTGTGTGCAGGTATGTGTGTGTGGGAAACAGAGGTTGATGTTGACTGTCTTCTTCAATCACTGTCCACTTCGAGTATTAACCAGGGTCTTTCAACTGAACCTACAGCCCAAGATTCTAGTGTAGTTTACTCAAGGGGTCTCGCATTTCTGCCCCTGAGGGATTATAGGCAGTACGGCCAATGGGGATCTGAACTCTTGTCCTCATCTTTCTCCAGCAAGAGCAATTACTCACTGAGTCATCTCCCAGTCACATCTTCGGCCTTTTACATTTCCAAATTGTCTCTCTTACTCCCAGCTATTTTAATATGGTTAAATACATAAAATATAAAATCTGAGAAAACATTATGAATTTTTATTAAAATAGAATGTTGTTTTTATTATTTGTGAGAACTATTCTGATCTTTATGCCCACAATATTATGAGAATTTGTAATATTTTTAAATAAAATATTAAAAATGAAAACATGTCTTCCAGAAAAAAACTGAATAATTCTTTAGAATCACATAGACCAGTGGTTCTCAAACTTTTGTGGTGGCTCCCAACCATAAAATTATTTTCATTTGTTACTTCATAACTGTGATTTTTCTATTGTTAATTGTAATTTAAATATGTTTTTCTGATGGTCTTAGGCAATCCCTGTGAAAGGGTCATTTGACCCCCTGAAGGAGATGCACAGGTTGAGAACTGCTGACATAGATCAGTGTGGTGGATGACGTAATGAGTTTAGTATCCATGTGTCTATAGTCTGCGTAGCAATATGAATGTGAAAAAAAAACTCACATGCAAAAAATGTTTTGGTATTATTTACTAAAAGCTGGAATGTTCATTTTATCATTCTCTGCACTCTCCATGCAACGGGAAATGACTTCTGAATACATTCCCTCATTTGTCATTGTCAAGCATTAAATATAAATCAAATTTGCAACTTTTTTAAAAAAAGTTTGATAGAGCAGAATAATGTCATTGTCAACACTTTTAAACATTTTATGACTTTGGAATCTTTTTTTTTTTTTAAAGCACATTGCCAAACTAATTAAAATGTCTCATGAATATTAATAACTGAGCTGAAAACAACTGCCACTAGGTGGCAAACAATCTACACATAGACTTATATGAAAGAGAGCATGGTAAATAATTATATTATGCACATATTAACCCATACAGTACAAATATCTGGTTAACCCTGTGTGTTCCACGTTCTATTAATAATATTGCCACATAAGTCTAACAGTGTAGACAGTGATAAATGGCCCCTTTGAGGAGTCAAATTGTCTTTTGTCTTACATGAAGTCTTTACAAACATAAGGATAGTTGGCATGTGGCCTTAGAGTCTACCATTTATCAGAATAAGTAGCTGGGCTATGGACATTTATTATTAAATTCATATGGGCTCTCCAAGAAAGGCATCCTGTGTGGTTGAAGGCCCCCCGACTGCATGGCTACCTTCACAGAGTCTGCGGTCACCAATGTTGGACCATGTTGGATGTAGGAGATGAAAGCCGTGATGGGATTTTTTTTTTTTTTTCCTGTTTGATTCAACCCCTGGAGGAGTGGGAAATGCAATGTCACAATAAAGTTAGTAGAGTCTGGTACTAGACTTTCAGGCTTGGATAGGACCATAGTTATTTTCTAATTGTGAAAATGAGGTCACTTACATTATTGTAACCAAATGGGCATTTGATCTTCCTGAAACAAGATCTTCATCTTCATCTTATGACATTGGTGTTGGTCAAATATGTGCCTTCCAAGTGGCATATGGGTGAATATGATGTACACAATAGCCAATAACCAGCTCCAAGAACTGTTGTGAGTTCCCACGGCATCCCTGTTTGTCCCTGCTCTGAGCAGTAAGCGCTTACCAGCCCTTCAGCCTGTCGTCTGAAATAAGAAGATTCACAGAAAAGAGTTATGGGAGGTGAAGCACAGCCAACAAAACAGAATGCAAGTCGGAAGGATTTGCTGGTTTAAGTCACTGGAACCTCAAGGCCACTTGTCATTTGCTATCATAACCTCACCAAGTAAGATCTGACTATTAAAGTAAGACTTGTTTTTTTTTTTTTTTGAAAGAGATATTCATTGTTTTTGTGATGACTTTCATCTGTTTCTTCACCATTTAATGAAGCAAAAAATGTTCATTTTATAAGAATTGGAAGGTGGAATGAATTAATACAAAAAGAATATGGACTAACATGCAACCTCATAAAAATTAGATACATTTATTAAAATAATCTAAACATATCTAGGCAGGGTGTCAAGTATATGGAGTCCCAGTGATCTGAGAGATGGAGGTATGCCAGTCCCTTGAGATCAGTGCTTCAAGGCCAGTCTGAGACAGCACTGCACAGCATTGTTTTTGTAAAAAGTTAGAAGTTTCTAAATGAGGATATAGTAAAGGAATGGATTTATTGAATGGCTATTTGGCCCTGTGAATGTTTTATTCACATTTTCATTTAATTGTAGGGTATCTTTAAAAATATTGACATTCTTTTTTTGCAGAAAGAGTCAGGAAGTATCCTAACTCTGAGCTCCTTAAGTGTCTTGGCCAAGGGCCTGCTTCTTATATATCCCCTCCTTAGTCTATAATGAATTAATACTTTTCAAAAAACAGAAGTCAAATTCAGTGAACAAATTTCAAAAGGCATATAACTAGAATTCCAAGCCAAGCATGGTGACACATTCCTTTAATCCCAGAACTCTGGAAGTAGAGGTAGGCAGATTTCTTATCTCTGTGACTCAAGTTTAAGACCAGTCTGGTCTACTTAGTGAGTTCCAGAACAACCAGAGCTACATAGTGAGACCCTGGCTCAATAAAGCTAAAATAAAAAACAAAAAGAAGAAGGAAGGAGGAGGAGGAGGAGGAAGGGGAGGAGGAGAAGAAGGAAGGGGGAGGAGGAAGAAGACAAAGAAGTAGAAGAAGAAGAAGAAGAAGAAGAAGAAGAAGAAGAAGAAGAAGAAGAAGAAGAAGAAGAAGGAATGAATCCCAATTTATGGGATCAATAGGTTTAAAAATTCTACTTAATTCATATCATTGGAATAAAGACAACACTCAATACATCAAAATTGCTCACATTGCTCTATGCAAATATACATATAAATGAAGGCAATAAATATAGAAAATAACTATTTTACTTTAACTTTTTCTTTAACTTTTTGTCATATCATAATTAATTACAACTAACCAACAAAATGAGTGCAAAGCAACTTCCCAATATAAACATCATATTCCTACTCTAAACTACACACAATTTGTAAGGAGACAAAAAATTCCGTTTCTCACTGGTTTACTTTCCAAATATCCTATTTTAACACCAACCCATAGATGAGAAACAAACATTAGCTCTGTTTGGAATGACAGAAAGATCCTAAAGCAACAATCACAGGATATTCAATTTTGACTTTTACCCAAAATGAAGCAAATGATGCTGTATGTTTAGAATTTAATTTTTATCAGAGACCAAACTTAATAATTTAT
The DNA here is from genome assembly GCA_907164525.1 of Lophiomys imhausi. Lineage (NCBI taxonomy): Eukaryota > Metazoa > Chordata > Mammalia > Rodentia > Muridae > Lophiomys > Lophiomys imhausi. The sequence goes on from CAJQZJ010010411.1 coordinate 12,306,513, forward strand.
TTTGAAGGGCTTTAGTTAAATTTAAATTGTCTTTTAAATTAATTTTTACATTAGCATACAAAGTAATGTGTTTCATTATGGCATATATATATATATATATATATATATATATATACATTATTATACTTTGTTCTCATTCATTTCTCTCCCCTTCTTCTAAAGGGAGGTAATGAATTCTAGGCTTAACAATTGTGTATTCCAGTTGACAGGTTGGGATACAGTACTGTGCACAACTAATAAGCATCTTCAATTCCACATCATCTGAGCCTCTGTAGGGCTCATTGCATGACTTTAAGAACACCTAAACTCTTCTGGGCTCTGCTAAGACCACTCAACTGGTTGTACATCGGGTTTCTAAATGCTATAGCGAGTTTCTCAACCTTAATGCCCTATTTCTAATTGTGTTTTAGTTAGAGGCTAAAAGTGAAATGTCCTCCACAGACTCACATGTTTAAATACTTGATCCTCAGTTATTGAGTTGTCCTGGTAGAGATTCCAGAACCTTTGGGGCAAAGGGTGTGGCTAATAGCTAGGTCACTAGGTCACAAAGGCCAGGCCCTGAGAGTTAAATGTAACATGGCCCTACTCCAGTCCAAGCTCGTTGCTTGCTGATCCTCCGAGATGTGAACGAGTCATACCGCAATCTCCGCCACTATAGACTGAACTACTGAAGCTGTCTTCCTTACCATAATGAACAGTACCCTCTCTTCTGTGAGCTGAAGTAAATGGATCCCCCTTTATGTATATGTACAGACCAATCACAAGTAAAGGACTGATGACATATAGACCAATCACAAGTAAAGGACTGATGACGTATAGACCAATCACAAGTAAAGGACTGATGACGTATAGACCAATCACAAATAAAGGGCTGATGACGTATAGACCAATCACAAATAAAGGACTGCTGACGCTGCAGTGGAACAAGTCTTGACAAGTATGACAGAAAAATGGCAGGAACCACTATCAACACCAAGTCGGAACGGCTGGTCTCCTTCTCTGTACCCCGTCACTCTTCCATTAAAGGCTGTTAATATATAAACAGGTCATCTGAGTTACAGATTATGTTTGTCCTGCTGCCTTTACTGTGGAGCAGCAGAGGGGCCAGCTGACTAATGGAAGCCTGGAAGCAAGCATAGTTATATTTTTTTCTATTATATTTATAGGGTAACATGTTATTACATCAAGTAAATATTGTGGGATGTTCTTCAAATCTAGTGTTTTTTTTTTTTTTGATTCTCCCAACTCTGAACTCTGTACAATCGCTCCATTGTATTGTATGTCCTTTGATGATAGAAACACAATTTTAAGTGGTTCTGGAAGTTCACATGTATCCACACTAGGTTGACTGGTACAATCCCCATCCAGCACATGGATTGTGTGTGCAAGTGTGTGTGTGTGTGTGTGTGTGTGTGTGTGTGTATGTGTGCGCGCGCGCGCACATGCAGGCGCCAGTGTGCATGTGTGTGTGTTGCCATATATGCCTTTTTATTATAGTGCTGGGGATTTGAACTCAGGCCCTCATGCTTGCATAGGAAGCACTTCACTCACTGAACCCTCTCCTTAGCCCCCATTTTGTTTTGGATTTTAATATTACCTTATAAAAGGTCACATAAGCATTACCAAAATGTTTGAACTATTAAGCATCTTAAACCTAGAAAAATAAAATAGATTTAAAGGACATACTACCTTTCTCTACATTCTCAAACATAGATACTACAAGCAGACTTGAGTTCCACAATGTTTGAAACTTTGCTTTTCTTGGGAGGTGACATATAGGATGAAAGTAAACATGAATACTAATTTTATTCACAAAACAAATGTTCTTACATGATCCATATATGAGACATAGGAGTCATTTAGGTTTGATACCTAGAAATCTCAGCTTTCTCAAGGTTAGGATGCATTCTTTTTCCCCCATAGACCTCAAGAATTTTTGTTCATTTTGGTTTTTTTCCTTTTACTGGTCATAAATTTTTTAAAAGTACAGTGGGGACAGAGAGAGGGTTCGGTGGTTAAGAACACTTGTTGTTCTTGCAGAGGACCTAGGTTGTTTAGCTACCAGTCCCCACAGGTGGCTCACAACCATCTGTAACTTCAGTTACAGTTAAGGAGTTTGAAGACTTGAATAACAGACCCACAGTAAATGCTATCAGTTTTATCTCTGCATTTGAGTTTTGTTTCTCAGCACTTACATAGCATTTGAATTCTATCAACAAATGGTATTCATACATAGATGCAAAACCAATTCTTTCTATTAAAGATGCATTTCCACTTCAAGTACAGATGTAGCTTCATTTGTAACTCTTCTGACCTGCACACACACTGGGTGCACATGGTACACATACATACATGCAGGCAACACACTCATACACATAGAATTAAATAAATAAATCACAAAAGCAGAGTATAACATATATATGTACATATATATACATTGAGAACATTGACATTTTATAATAAAATTTCATCAAATATCAATACAAATATAATATATGTTTCTTATACATAAATGCAAGTGTTTATACATATTATGCAAGTCTACATTCATATAAAACATTTTATTTAATTGTGGGAGTTTTAAAATCTTTTGTTTTTCTCTAAGACATTTTTCTAATCTGTTCCTTCATGATAAAATATACTTAAGATTCATTTTATATTCAAGAGTCTTTTATTAACTGATAATACTTTTTTCATATGATTTGAAATTACTAAATTTCATGAACATAAACTTCTAAATGTTTAAAAACCTCCATCTGTATTCTTCTTAAAATTAATATTAGTATACAAGTGATCATATTAACATTTACAGGAGCTTTGGTAACTATCGTTATACATAGAGCTTTTCATGGAAGTGCATCTTTAATGAAAGTATTGGGTTTGTATATATGTATGAATATCATTCATTGTTAGAATTCAAATGCTACGTAAGTGCTGAGAAAGAAAGCTCAAACGCAGAGATTTAAACTGATAGCATTTACTGTGGGTCTCTTATCCAAGTCTTTGAAATCCTTGATTTTATAACAAAATCATATGGTAATCTGCCATTAAAATTAATTTTAAGTAATCTATTGGTTAAGAACTCTTTTAGATTAAGAAAAAGGGGGAGGACATGAAATGGGTGTGGAAGAAGAACCTGGGAAGACTTGAAGCAGGGAAGGGGGGACATGATCAAATTACATAAAAAATAAATGAAACACATATTTTTGGTTTTTATTTCATGTGTATTGGTGTTTTGTCTGCATGTGCATGTCTATGTGAGGGTGTCAGATCCTTTGAAACCAGAGTTACAGAAAGTTGTGAGCTGCCAGGTGTGTGCTAAGAATTGAACTTGGGTCCTCTGGAAGAACAAGCAGTTCTCTTAACCCCTGAGGCATCTCTCTAGCCCCAGTAAAATATATTTTTAATAATAACTTTCTTAGACGTTTTCATGAATGGACACCATTATTGTACAGGTCAGGCTGGCCTGAGAATCCCTAAAGCCTCTTACCTTAGCATACTAAGTATGAAGATTACAGGTATGTGCCACCACACTCGGTTAGATCATCAGTAATTAACTAACTAGTTAATTAATTAATTAATTTTCAATTCTCTTACAAAGTAAGATTAATTTAAGGCATTTTCATAACACTCCAGTATAGTTGTTCCTTCCCAGGCTTCTTCCCACATGTCGTTGCCCAACTCCTATACCCCTGTTTCCCTAGTGCACCCTTTCATCCCAGATCTCTCCCTTCCACTTTAATATACCATGTTTTCTAATGTCTTCCCACATTCTTTCCTTAAAAATTTCCATTTTCCAACTTGTAATCCCCTTTCTAATTTCCTGTCTTTTATCTCCCCATCTTTTCTTCTCATTTTTCTCCCGCCTAGATAAACATATTTGACTAGGATTTGCATATGAGAGAGAACATACTTAACATAGAGTTTTCCAGTTCCATTCATTTTCAAGCAATTTCTTTATGGATGAAAGAAATTCCACTGTGTAAATAAAGTTATCACATTTTAATTATCTATGCATCTGTTGATGAACATCTAGGCTGATTCCATTTCTTGGCTATTGTGAAAAGAATAATGATCATGGGTGTGCAACTATCTTTGTAATAGAACTTGGATTCTTTTTGGTATACAAAAAGAATCTTTTTGTATATTATTTTTTGTATACAAGGAACAATGCAGCTCGGTAATATGGTAGTTCTACTGTTTAGATTTTTACAGTCCTACCAACAGTGGGTAGGGGTTTCTTTCCCCACATTTCTTTTTTTTTTTTTTCCTTCAAGTTACATCTCAATCACAATCCCTTCCCTCCCACCCTCTTCCCCTTCACATCACCATCTGCTTCCTTTTCTTTGTTTAAGTTTAAGGTATATCTTCCCCCCAAAAAAAACCTCCCCTTTTCAGTCCAACAAATGGCTCTTTCTCTTATAACAACAAATACAATAAAAAACAACAAAAATAATTAGGCCACAATTATGAAAATTATAAGGCTTAGCATACATTCCCAATGTCCAGTCCATACATATTTGGCAACTGACATTAACATTCTATTATGTGTCCATCTCCATGAGTTTAAAGTTCTATATCCAACTCAGCTTCTATCCTAACTTGCGTCACCATCTTAAAAACATCATCCTAGACCCAGAACACCCTCTTAATTCCTAAACAACTCAAAATTTAACTATCAGATTATAACTATCTAGTACTTGACCACATCAGAGACCTGAGAAGGATAAATATATCTGATTATATAGGAAGTGCAGGGCCTGCAGCTTCCAAAACTAAGAAATGACAGAAAACTGGCTGCCTGGACAGTTCGCAATTTCTCTCCATACATAAGAGCATCAATCTTCAGCCTTTTGCCCCTGTTTCTCTGACAGACATTAATTGTAAAGCAGGAATTATGAAGAACTTGACTACCCTGTCTTGGCGGAGCTAGGCTGTAGACTTACCTGCTTCCCAGTTTTGTCCTTTTTGGACAGCATTCTGTCTACAGTTGAAGCAAGGTATTTTTCTTGCCAAGTGACAGGCTAACCACTAATGCAACCATCTCCAGTTGGAGATTCTTCAATGCTCATCATCTACTTGGAGTAGAATAGGGGGTGCTGTCAGGAGCTGACAAGTCTCAATATCAAAAAAATATTAAGTTAAGAAAACATCTTTGAATGCCGTATTCTACAGATCTCTTGAGGTTTTTGAAGACCATCTATCTATCTCTGTATATTTGAATAAGCAAATGTTGCTTGTCTCTTAGCAACTTGATTTCTGATTAACTTAGAAAATAACTTGATAGCCTAACCTAGTACCTAAACAAAATGACATGCTTGAATGACTATTAGTTTGCATTTCTTAATTATCCTAAACAATTTATGACAGTTGCTAACAAAAGGCCAAAACTTCACATTTCATTTTTAAGGATTACCTAAGTATAATACCTTAAAAAGAGCTAACTTTAATTTTGTATCAATATACAAAGATCAAAACCGATGTAGCCAAAAATAGTCTTAATTTTGTATCAATATACAAAGATCAATACCAATGTAGCCAAATATAATCTTAATTTTGTATCAATATACAAAGTTAAATACCAAGGTAGCCAAATATAATCTTAATTGTGTATCAATATACTGATACAGAGATGGCTCAGAGGTTAAGAGCACTGAGTATTCTTCCAAAGGTCCTGGGTTCAATTCCCAGCAACCACATGGTGGTTTACAACCATCTATAATGAAATCTGGTACCCTCTTCTGGCCTGCAAGCATACCTGCAGAACACTGTATACATAATAGATAAATAAATAAATCTTTAAAAAAGATCAATACCAATGTAGCCAAATATAATCTTAATTTTGTATTAATATACAAAGATCAATATCGATTTAGCCAAATATAAACTTAATTTTGTATTAATATACAAAGATATAAGAACATATTCAATAATCTGTCCCTTTCTCTTTATCATTCCTATATTATGTCTATATCCCTTTTTTTTCTCAAGTCTTTTCACCCCTACATTGGAGAGAAAGAAGGATACAGAAAAGAAAAAGAGAAAAATCCTTGGGTCTATCATCCAAAAGCTATTTAACAAAACCACTTAACAACTTGTAACCTCTCCCCCTAAATAACATCAAGTATCTATAACCCATCAAATGACCAAGGAGGGGGGGGGTGGAATCACTGAGCCCGCCTTTTGGGGATGGGACATCTCTCTCTTAAAATGACTTCCTGCTGATTTGGGACATAGTAAACCTGTTTGGGGCCCAAATAAGAATAGAAAAATTGTTAAGCATGTTAAAAATCATTTGATGTTCAGTACTTTTGTGCTTACCTATTTAAATGTCCTAAGAAGTTTGTAGACAGAAGCTGAACTTCAGGGCTTTACTGAAGTTCTGGCTGGAACAGTCTGTGGGGTTGAACAATCTTAGTGATTTTGAGTTGCTGTGTTGTAGATTTTTGAGGAAACAGCTATTGAGGAAGTCTGTGAAGCTGGATCATCTGGGCTACTTCTCTTCTTTGGTGTCTGATCTGTTTTCTTCTGAGGTTTCCGTAGTCCAGTTGTCCCTAGACTCCTTAGATGGATGTTTTTAATCTCCTGGAAAGATAAGAACAGAGCCCTGCCCTAATCCTAACTCCGGGACACTACTTTTTTTTTTTTTTTTGCAGGTAACATTTTTCCTGGAGCATTTTGACAATAAAAAAGTATTATCTTTCAATTGAGATTAAAAAAGAAATTATTTTGATATTTTGGAACTAAACATACCTTTAAGCATATAAATTTTGAGATCTCAAAGGACAATTCATTTTGAATTTCAGTATGCCTTTTGTGAGTAGCTTTTAAACTTAAATCATTCAATGTCCTATGTGCCTGCCTCTGTAGTCTAATTATTGGGATCAAAGGCCTTCCAACTCTTGGGATTAAAAATTTATACCACCACCCCTGGATCGAAGTTTTTCTCTATTTGGAGCTACCTTTGTGTCAGGCTGGCCTTGAACTCAGAGATCTACATGTTTCTGTCTCCAGTGTGTTGGGATTAAGGGTGTATCCCTCTCAAGTGATGGGATTAAGGGTGTGCACCATCACCACTCTGTTCATTGTAACTCTAGAATTTAGAAGACAACGAATTCTATAGTGATCCTCCTTTCTCTGCTGGAGTTAAAGGCATGAGCTAACACTGCCCTTCTCAAATATTTTACCTTAGCTCCAAATTACTTCAACTCTTAGAGGTTTAGAAAACCAGGTTGAACTGTAGTAACCCTTAATTAATTACAGCATTTTAAACCTCTTAACTGCCTTTTTAATGCCAAACAATGGAAGTATCCTTTATATATAACTTCTAAGCTGATATCCAAGTGTGTGTAAGCTATGTGACAACCTGCAGTCTAACATTCTAACCTGAAATTAAGATCATTTTTCCTTTCATGCCAGTATGACAAGTATGCCTTTGGTAAATTATAATTTCAAAATTTTATATTTTATTTTTATTACATTTTTAAGTTTACCCTTTTTTAAAATTAATTTGTTTTCTGAAGTTACTTCTAGAACATAATTTCCTCCCTCCTCCCCTCCTGGCCCATCCTTCCCTCTTTCCCTTCTTCCCTCCCTCTTTCCCTTCTTCCATTCTTCCCTCCCTCTCTCATTATTCCTCTACTTGGTACTCTCCTTCTCCTCAGATGAGGGCCAAGAGTTTCCTCTTGTACTGGGGCTTGATATGGTACACCATCTAGGGTAAGGTATTCCACTAACCTGCAGCTGATTCCATGACTCACTACTGGGTAAAGTTTTTTGCTAGGATAGATATGTAAGGTTCTTATCTGTTTGTGTCTGTGGGTTGTAGGATGGTTGTCCTGTGATGTATGGTTAATATGCACTTATAAGAGAGTATATACCATGTTTATCTTTCTGGGACTGAGCCAGCTCACTTAGAATGAGCTTTTCTAGATCTATCTATTTGGTTTCAAATTGTATGATTTCCTTATTTCTGATAGCTGTGTAGTAGTCTATTGTATAAATGTACTACAGTTTTGTTTTGTTTTTTATCCATTCTTCAATTAAAGGACATCTGGGTTGTTTCCAGTTTCTGGCTATCACAAACAAAGCTGCCATGAACATTGTTGAAGCAATGTCCTTGTGGTTTCGTTTCGAGGATATATGCCAAAGAGGGTTATGGCTGGAACTTGAGGTAGAACTATTCCCAATTTTCTAAGATATCTCCAGATTGATTTCCAAAGTTATTTTACAAGTTTACACTTCCACCAGCAATGGGGAAGTGTTTCTATTTCTCCACATCCTTACCAGCATGTGCTATCATTTGAGTGTTTGATCTTTTTGATCATTCAGACAGGAGTGAGATGGAATCTCAGAGTTGTTTTGAGTTGCATTTCCCTGTTGACCAAACATGTTGAACATTTCTTTAAGTGCCTTTCAGCCTTTAGTGATTCTTTTGTGAATTCTTGGTTTAGCTCTATATCCCATTTTTTGATGGGGTTATTTGATTTTTTTTTTTTTTTGGTGTTTAATTGCTTGAGTTCTTTATATATTTTGGATATTAGCCCTCTGTCAGATGTTGGGTTGGTGAAGATCTTTTCCCAGTCTGTAGGCTGCCATTTCATTCTAAGGACAGTATCCTTTGCCTTACAGCAGATTTTCAATTTCATAAGGTCCCATTTATTTATTGTTTGTTTTAGCACCTGAGCTATTGGTGTTCTGTTCAGGAAATTGCTACCTGTGCCACTGAGTTCCAGGCTTTTCCCCACTTTCTTTTCTGTAAATTTTAGTGTGCCTGGATTTATGTTGAGTTCTTTGATCAACGTAGATTTAAGCTTTGTACAGGGTGATAAGTATGGGTCTATTTGCATTCTTCTACATGTTGACATCCAGTTAGACCAGCATCATTTATTGAAGATGCTGTCTTTTTTCCATTGTATGGTTTCGGCTTCTCTGTCAAAAATTAAGTGACCATGGGTGTGTGGGTTTATTTCTGGGTTTTCAATTCGATTCCCTTGATCAACTGGTCTGTTTCTATGCCAGTACCATGCTGTTTTTAATGCCTATCTTTTTTTGCTGAGGTGTGTTTCTTGTAAGCAGCAGAATGCAGGATTCTGTTTTCACATTCATTCTGCTAGCCTGTGTCTTTTTATCGAGGAATTGAGTCCATTGATGTTGAGAGATATTAATGACCAGTGATTGTTACTTCCTGCCATCTTGATGTTGGTGGAAATAGTGTGTGAGTGAACTTCTCTTTTTTGGTTTTGCTGCAGGTATGCTATTTGCTTCCTGTGCTTTCTTGTTTATAGTTAATAGTTAACCTCTTTGGGTTGGAGTTTTCCTTCTAACATCTTCTGTAGAGCTGAATTTGTGCATAGATATTGTATGAATTTAGCTTTGTCATAAAATATCTTGTTTTCTCCATCTATGTTGATTGACAATTTTGCTGTGAATAGTAGTCTGGCCTGGCATTTGTGGTTTTTTAGGGTCTGCAAGACATCTTCCAGGTCCTTCTGGCTTTTAGCATCTCTGATATAAAGTCAGGTGTGATTCTGATAGGTTTGCTGTTATATGTTACTTGACCCTTTTCCCTAGCAGCTTCTAATATTCTTTCTTTGTTCTGTACATTTAGTGTTTTGATTATTATGTGGTGGGAGTATTTTCTTTTCTGGTCTAATCTATTTGGAGTTCTGTAAACTTCTTGTACAGTTAGTTATAAGCATCTCTTTTTTTTTAGGTTTGGGAAATTCTCTTCAATAATTTTGTTGAAGATATTTTCTGGTCCATGGAGCTAGGAATCTTCTCTTTCTTCTATTCCTATTATTCTGAGATTTCATCTTTTCATAGTGTCCTTGATTTCCTGAAGGTTTTGTGTCAGGACTTTTTTTAGATTTTACATTTTCTTTGACAGATATATCAATTTCTTCACTTTTATCCTCTGTGCCTGAAATTCTTTCTTCCATCTCTTGTATTCTGTTGGTGATGCATGTGTCTGTAGTTCTTTTTCTTTTCTTAACGTTTTCCAGTTCTGTGGACATCTCAGTTTGTATTTTCTTTATTGCTTCAACTTCCTTTTTTTTTTTTAGGTCTTCCATTCCTTTAAGAGCTTTATTCATTTCCTTCACCTCTTTTGCAGTATTTTGTTGTTGCTCTCTGAGGTATTTGATTTCCTCCCTTAAGCCTTCTATTATTAATATAAGCATAGGATTAAGGTCATTTTCCTGTGTTTCAATCATGTTAGGATGTCCAGAGTTGTCTGTAGCATTTATAGCTAGGATCTGGAGACATCATATTGCTTTGATTTTTGTTTGTTTGTTTTTTTTTTTTAACCATGTTCTTGTGCACTGGCCTTTTGTCATCTGATTGACCCTGGTGTTGACTGGTTGTTTCTGACATCAGTTGACCTTGGTGCTCAGGAAAACTCCCTGACCCGAGGGTTGGCTGATCTGGAGATCCTGGTGTTTACCTCCAGATGGTGGGCAGGTTCCTGTAATAGACTGGCTCTCGGAGAGGAGAGTGGCTGCTGCCACAATTGGGTTGTGACCCAATTGGACCAATATACAGGGGATTGGAGTCAGGAGGGGGCTATCCACTGGGGACCTGGGAGCTAGCAGGTCTCCTCAGAAAGGCAGGTAGAGCTGTGGTTGGGCCTGTGTTCTCCTCTCACTGACATCATCAATCTGGTTCAACAGCTAGGCTGACCATGCAGGCAGGGAGCTCCACCCAAGGTGGGTGCCAGCCTCAGTGTGCCTGTTGCTGACTGCCTCAAAAGCTTGGGTGCTAGGGTGAGTGACCCGCCCCAGTATTTGTAGAGAACACACAGTCGTGGGCTCTGTTTGCAGTCAGTCTTGGCTCCTAATTGCTTTGCTGTGACTGAGTTAGGTCTCTGCCTCTCCGCTACAGTGCACACTGTGCCGCCATGTTGGGAACTCCTGAAAGAAAATCTTACTTACCTTTGCTCTTGTGGTCCAGCTGCTTTTCCCTCTTGGGTATACAGGTCCGAGTGCAGGCTGGATATCAGGCAGACAAGTGGGGCCACTGATCTGTGGCTGGAGCGGTGGGCTGAATCCGTTCGTGGGCTAGATCTGCTCTAGCAGGTGCTCCTCTCCAGACTGGTGACCAAGCTGGCTGATCTCAGGGGGCTGTTCCCGGGAACTGCATGAGCTGTTTCTCATGGTGACCAGTCTCAGTGTTTGCTATGGAAATTGAGACACCGTCTGTGTTTCACAGTCAGCTTTGGGACCTCACGTTCACCCCACAGTGACTAATCTCATTCACCTACTACTCAGATACTTGCTCTATGGACAGCTCCATCTTGGATCTCCCCTTTCCTCACATTCTTACCATCACTTGTTGTTATTTGTTTTCTTGTTGATAACCATTCTGACTGGAGTGAGAACGAATCTCAGAGGATTTTTTTTTTTTTGTCATTTTCTTAAAGGCAAGTTCTCACTGTGTAGCTCTGGGGGCCTGGAATTCACTGTGTAGACCTGGTTGACCTAGATCTCACAGAGATGTATCTGCCTCAGCTTCCTAAGTACTGGGGTGGGGTGCCACCATGTCATGCTTTATAGTGGTTTGAACTTACATTTCTTTGATGGTTAGGGATGTTGAACATGCTTTTAAGTGTAGAGAGAATCTATTGTGCAGTGTGTAGAAGCTTCACCTGTCAATAAAAAGCTGATAGCCTATTTGCTGAGGCAGGAACACAAGGTGGGACATCTGGCAGAAAGACTGGAATGCTGGAATAGAGTCAGGCAAGGGAGAGGATTGTCCCAATCTGAGGAAGATGGACACATGAAACTTAGGTAACTAGACATGTGGCACTCTATAGAATGGAATAAACAAGTTTAATCGGTCATAAGCTAGTAGGAGAGCATGCCTAACTATATGGCATAGGTGTTTGTAAATATATTTAAGTCTCAGAGTTGTCATTTCAGGAACAAAGAGGCTTGGTGGAAAAATATGCAGTTACATTTAAATACAACATAAGTTATTGAAAATGGAAAATTCCCAACTAAGAAGGGTTTGTTAGTTGGTCCATTGAGCCATCCACTTCCTCAGTGATGTCACAGATAGTTCATTTCAAACCCATCCCCTTTTGTGAGATTTGTCTCACTTTTGTAAACAAGGAGAACATGACGCAGTGAATTGATCTCTGGAAAGGAGTGTCATTTTCTTTTCTGAAGTGTGAGAAGAGATGCTGTAGAAAGAGAAGAGCAAATAGAGAAGAAGAGAGGAGTGGGAGAACTAAGAGTGTACACAAGTGGAAAAGGAAACTGGAAATTGATTTTGTTTTCCTTTTGCAAGGATCAAAATTTTGGGGGGTTTTTTGTTTGTTTGTTTTCTTTTATTGAAAACAGGTTTATTTCTCATATACTATATCCTGATTATAGTATTCCATCTCTCTACTCCTAATTCCTCTCCACATTCCTCCCATCTGGATCCACCACCTTTCTGTCTCTAATTAGAAACAAAATAGACTTCTAAGGAATAATAATATATAATATGATATAATACAATATAATATGAGATGATATGATAGAACAAAAACTAACACACCCAAATGAGAAAAAACAACCAAACAGAAGGAAAAGAGCCAAAGAAAAATCACAAGAAACACATGTAGATATAAAGACCCACTTGTTCACACACAAAGGAATCCCATAAAAATACTGAACTGGAAGCCATGATATATATACAAAGAACCTTCAGGGTAGAAAGAGAGGAAAAAATTATACATATTTTAAATGAAAAATAAGATAGAATTCAAACCAAACAAACAAAAAGATCTGACGTGACAAGAAGCCTCCCAAAAATGCCATTGAGTTCATTGTCTGTTGGCCATCTACTAAGTGTCTGTTGTTATGTCCCCCTTTCCAGCTCCAATTCTGTTAAATTGTATCTTATCTCTCTGCCCTTTAGTTAATTTGGATAGAGTTTGTCAGTATTTTAGATTTTCTCAGAGAACCAACTCTTTGTTTCATTTATTCTTTGTTTTTGTTTTTTTTTTTTTTTTTTTTTTTGGTTTTTCGAGACAGGGTTTCTCTGTGTAGCCCTGGCTGTCCTGGACTCACTTTGTAGACCAGGCTGGCCTCGAACTCGCAAAGATCTGCCTGCCTCTGCCTCCCAAGTGCTGGGATTAAAGGCGTGTGCCACCACGCCCGGCTCATTTATTCTTTGTATCAGTTTTTTGCTTGTATGTTTTGTTTCTATTTCGCTACTTTCAGCTTGAGTTTGATTATTTCTTGCTGTCTACGCCTTTTGGTTTATGATTTCTTCCTTTTGTTCTATAGCTCTCAGGTATGCTGTTAAGTTACTAATACAAGATATTCCCTTCTTTTTTTTTTTTAATGTAGGCACCTAGTGCTATGAACTTGCCTCTTATAATCACCTTCATTGTGTTCTATAAATTTAGGTATGTTGTGTATTCATTTTCATTCAATTATAGAAAGTCTTTAATTTCTTCACTAATTTCTGCCTTGACTCATTTTTTTTTTTCATTCGGTAGTGAGTTGTTCAGTATAAGTTTGTAAGCTTTCTGTTGTTGCTGATATCCAGCTTTATTCCATAGTGATTTGAGAGAATGCAGGGTGTTATTTCAATTTTCTTGTATCTGTTGAGATTTACTGTGTGTCTGAGTGTGTGGTCAGTTTTGGAGAAAGTTCCATGTGGTGCCCAGAAGGAGGTACAGTCTATTGTGTTTGGGTGAAATGTTCTGTAAATATCTGGTGGTTTTCTTAAATCCAGTCCTTTGTGAAACTTAGAAAGCTGGTAGCCATTCCCACATAAGTGAAAACTGCCCACTTTGTTGCCAGTAGCACCGGTCTCTTCTGGGACAAGCAGAGGGGTTTTGCCATACAGGTTTATCACAGTTCACTTCCCAGTCAAAACACTGTCATTATTTTACAAGCTGTTCTTTTGAAGCATGTGCACAAGTGTTCATTAGTTATCAGGTGTAGAGAGAGAGCTCTTGGCTAAATTAATATAAATGCTTATGCTGGTGCCAAAGGGCAAAAAGCATCTTTGTTGCTAACATTACCTTCTCAGCTGCAGCTGCCCAATTTAATCAAGCAAACTCTGCTCCATATGCTAGAGCTATTGGATGGCAATGCACCTGGTGGAAAGCTATGGGAAAAGCCTTCCCTGGATTCCAAGACTGGCTCCTTTCTTCCAGGGCTCCCTGTGACCATGCAGACCTTTATTCCAACAACAACAAAAGCAAAGAAAAATTTGTGTCTTAGCATTTATCTTCATCAGCCTGTATGTCCCTGAGGTGGTTATTTTTCCATTTTTGTTTGAGTATATTGGTGCATGTGTATGTGTAGGCATGTTGGCATGTATGAAGGCACACATAGATGTTGGCGCAGGTGGAGGCCTAAAGTTGATGGCAGCGATCATCCTTGATTGATCTTCCACCTCATTCAGGGAGACAAGCTTCTCCATCAAATTCAGATCTTTCTGATATGGCCAGTCTCGCTAGCCGATTTGTACTTGGGATCCCCTGTCTCTGCTTTCTCCACGTGGCATTTACATGGGTTCTGGAAATCCGAATTCCAGTCCTTCTGCGCTTTACCCCACAAGTCATCTCCTGAGTTCCCATGCTCACCTTTGAACCCTCCCATCCAAATACAATGCTTAATAAAGGGAAAGCTTCAATAAATGTAACTGCACTGAATCAGGTTGGCACAATAATGTCTGTAATGTGTGACAAGAGGTACACACAACAGACTTTTACTCTCCAAGTCACTCTAAAGCCATTTGTTGGAGTCTTTAGCATCTTGTACTTTAAAATATGAAACATGATTAAAATTCAATTGGGAAAATAATAATAGAGTGAAACACTTCCCTACAGTGGAAATGTCCTGGAAATACATAGACTTTGAAGAAGTGTGGCCCAGGGGAGAGTGTGTAAGAGACTGTGCCAGGACCAGGCTGTTCAGTTTGAGCAAGTCCTGATCATCAGGGCCAGGTGTAGTTTTGGAGACTGGATGCTAAGTGCAGTAAGTAGCCATCAGAGAATATTAAGCCAAATACTGACATGACCAGATTTGGTTATTAGCAGAGAGCTCTCTTTCTGTTAAATCTATTACAGCAGCTCCTCAATTAAAAAAAATCAGAGCTTCTAGAAAAAAATAAATTTTAATAAATCTTTAAGTATTAAAAGGCTAAAAGTAAACAAGAAACTTCCAGGCCAAAATCTAATAGAAAAGTAGGAGCTGGGAGCAAGCCAAGAGACAACTGAGAAGCCTAACAGAACAGGTGAGTGAGCGTCTGGTTCACTGGGAGACGCTTTTCAAGGAACAAAGATGTATCTTAGACAAGCCACTGTGCAGTGGCAGAACACTAAAAAGAAAGACAAATCTTAAAACAATCAGAAAAACGAAAGGTAATGCAGTCATTTCCTAGGGCTGTGTGGTGGCTTAAATGAGAGATGTCCCACATAGTCTCAGGCATTTTAATTCTTGGTCCCCAGTTGATGATGCTGTTGGGGACGTTTAGAAGATGTCACCTTGTTAGAGGAAGTGTGTCACTGGAGGTAGGCTTGGAGAGTTCACAGACTCATGACACTTCAATCTCACTCTGCTTCTTGCTCATAGTTCAAGATGTCCACTCTCAGGCTGCAGCTTCTTAGGACTGGGAGTCTCTTATCTTCCTGTAACCATAAGACAAATAAACCTCAAAGCCCAAATAGACCTTTTTTCTCCAAAAGGGGAGGAGAAAAAACAAGATGGCTTAAAAGAGTCACTGTATCAAGCACATTTCCAGCAAAATCTATTATCTTTCAAGGGCCAGGTGAGTCCTATGTGGCCCAGTTCACTCTCTGGGCTTCTAAAGGTCCTGGTCCCAATTCTCTGTTCTATTCCTCTACCCAAAACCTTGATCTGAGGGTCTCTCTGTGTATATTTCTCTCTGTTTACCTCTCTTTGCACACACTGAAAAGTGTGCCATGTTTCATTATATCCAGTCTCTATCTTTCTCAGTTTAAGACAGCACATATGACCCCTTCCAGATCCTCATGGGTGTCCCACACATGCCAACGAGGTTTATACTATTAGACTTGTGGATTTTCCAGTGGTCACTTCTGAATATTCTGGATCTACTTCTGTTCACAGCTGAGACATTATGTCAATTCAAGCAAAAGGCTGATGGCCTCACCGTTCGTGTTCTATCCAACACATGACTTAGCTTAGTTGAGTTGTTTTTCTGGTTTGGTTTTCCCGGTATGAACAGGCTACAGTGTCCTCAAAGGATCATATGCCACCTTGTAAGAAGTAGCTGGTCAGTTCAATCAGTTAGAGGACAATATTCATCTAGATCCTTTGGCCTAAGTATTCCTTTCTCAAGTGATCCCTTTCCCACCACTGCACCTTTCATACATTGCTTGGAAATCTCCTCAGCTAAATATCCAACTTCTAAGTTCTGCTTCTGTCTCAACTACAGGGTACCTTAGCCAAATTCTCTGTGTGTTATAGTGAGGAATGCCTGACTGTCATCTTCCAATAACATAACCCTCCTGTTCTTCTAATATCTTCCAAAATCATCAATAGCATATTTCTACCAACTGATTCTTCAAGCAGCCTACAATGTTTAAATCAAACACACTAAAATCCCTCAAATTTACATTACTCAGTCTGAAGCCATTCTATTACATCTTTAGATATGTTTATAGTATTTTAGAATAGTTGCTTTTTTGTTTTTTTGGTTTCTGTTTGTTTTGTTGGTTTTGATCTTTTGAGACAGGGTTTCTCTGTGTAGCCCTGGCTGCTCTGGACTCACTTTGTAGACCAGGCTGGCCTTGAACTCACAGAGATCCGCCTGCCTCTACCTCCCGGGTGCTGGGATTAAAGGCGTGCACCACCACGCCCAGCATTTTAGAATAGTTTTAAAGGATCTGCTATAGAAGAAATGGAGAGCCTTGCACCAAATCTCCTAAGAGTATTAACTTCTTAAAGATGCTGTAACAAGTATCAAAAACTAAATGGTTTAAATGACAGAAACTGGACTGGAGTGCTCAGCAGGCAAGAGCACTGGCTGCTCTTCCATAAAAGGGGGTTCGATTCCCAGCATTAACATGGTAGCTCACAACCATCTGAAACTACGGTCCCAAGGGGTCTGGCACCCACTTCTGACCTCTGTGAGCACTGGACACAAACATGGTGAACAGATACACATGCAGTCAAGATACTCCTACATGTAAATAAAATTAACAAAAAGTTAAACGGCAGGTTTACTTTTCCTGGTTACTGAAGTATGAAAGTCTGAAATCAAAGGATTGGCAGGTTCCATCTACCTGGTTGGGTCATAGGAGATTCTTTGTCATGCTTCTCCCTATCTAATGGTGGATGCTAGGAACCTCTAGTATTCCTTGGCTTGAATATGGATCACTCATATCTCTGCTTTGAGTTATACAGAATGTCTTCTTCTTTTTGTCCCTGCCTATCTTCTCACCTTCTTATATGAATAAATGTTATTTTAGGGCCCACTCTAAATGTAAAATCATTTTTCCCCTTGAGATCTTTAACCGCTTGTGTCTGCAAAGACACTTTCTCCAAAGGATCACATCCAGAGCATTCAGTTTGGGTGTGCACGTTCAAAAATGTTTCTTTTATTTTTTGAGAATATAAGTTCATTGTTTTCCCTTTGCCTTTTCTCCCTCCAAACTTTTCCATATACCCATCCCTGCTCTCTTTCACACTTGTGGTCTCTTCTTCCATTAATTGTTGTTACATGCATATATGCATGTTGCAGGATATCTGATCACATTGTGAGCCCCGAGATTGTGTACTGGAAAAACTTGTTTCTTGTTGTGGAGTGGCTCAGCCCTAGCACACACCTTTAACCCAAGAGCTTTCTGTAAACAAGATTAAATAAGTAAAGAGTCAGGTGGAGCAAGCAACCAGTTGACAGGGAGTGAACATAAGCAAACACAGGAAGTAGAAAGGAGGGACATTGATTTGAAGGGTATTTAAGACAACGTGGAGAAAGAGAAAGGCCTTTTCCTTCTGGGACACCTGGAGGAGTAGGAAGATCAGCTGGGTTCTTTCTCTGTCTCTGTGAGCTAGCAGCCACCCATTTGGCTCCTGAGTCTCCACTGGTAAAAATCAAATGATGGGAATTAAAAACAACAGCAACATATACATATATGCATTTATTTAAATTTAAATACAACCTGCTCAGTCTGCATGATGTTACTTTTATGTGTGGATATGATTTTATTTGAGAAAGATGATTCAACCTAGCACAACTTCATTACTTTAAAAACAACAATAGATTGATTTTAAATAATAATAATGGATACATTTAAAGTTACTGGTATTTCTAGTACCAAAAGAAAGTAACTTCTAATCTAACCTCGATGATAATAGAGGTTAGACATGTTAAAAGAGAGCAAAAATAAAATTATTTTCAGGTAACTGCAGAGTAAGTTTGCTACTTACACACATTTTACTGAAGAAAGTTCTAGAGACTGTTATTTGGTGAAAAGGCAACAGGCCAGCATGCTAAAAAGAAGACAGTAGAAATGGCAAATATATGACTGAGGAAAGTCAACTTTGACAATTGCAATTGACCTTTTAAAAAGTAAACTTAACGTGTAAAATATCTAAAATATTCGAACTGAGAGGGAGTATATTGAGGTCAAATGTTCTTAAAACTCGTCACTACAGCTACGCTTTGTTGATTTTATGTGTACAACTTAAATTTACTCGAGTACAAGAAAGCAAGAAGTATATAAATCGAAACCAGGGGTTTAAAATAATTTGTGGCTACTTAAACACAAAACAGACAGGCTCTCAGTAATCAGTCTGAAGGAAAACGGTGGCCAGCAAAAGTCAAAAAACACCACAACATGAGACGAATGGAAGGTACAAGTGAGACGGCAACTTAACTCGTGCTACTAGGAAGGATGTCATTATATTAAATGTAAATAAACCAAATGAACCAGTTAAAGGACCAGGGTGACAAAGAACAAAGAATGCAAGCCGTGGTGTTTGCAGCAAACAAATAGATGTACATAAAAAAGAGTGAAACTGAAGGTACTCAAAAAGAAATATTTATACTGTAAGTTTTTTTTTTTTGTTTTTTTTTTTTTTTTTGGTTTTTCGAGACAGGGTTTCTCTGAATATCTCTGGCTGTCCTGGACTCACTTTGTAGACCAGGCTGGCCTCGAACTCACAAAGATCCGCCTGCCTCTGCCTCCCAAGTGCTGGGATTAAAGGCGTGCGCCACCAC